>JAKUCM010000231.1:0-75261 GCA_023374145.1 Lepidium sativum | reverse complement strand
AGGGAAAGCAATTCAGATCTTCAAAATTCCAATCAAATAGAAGAAAAAGAAACAAACCTTGAGTAGCTGTTTAGAGTAATCAGAGACACCATCAGAGACTAAAGCAACCATGTCTTTGTTGGATCGAGTATCACGAATCGATTTACCCAATACCCTGACTCCCAAAAGGAACTCATCTCCATACAAAAGAGTGACATAAGCTTCGTTACTTGATTCAGATCCAAAAGAACCCTGAAAATGAATAGAAACGAGCGAGAGAATAACCCAGAGACTCGCCTTGAGTCTCACCATAGCGTATTGTTATTCGGATCTACTTGTTCGATAAAAACTGAATTCCTGATATAAGGGAAGTAAACGTTTGGGAATAAAAATTTGAAATTTCTACGTTTTTAGCTCTGTGTCAGGAACTTCCCCGTTCTTCCTTCCTCCGCCGTCGTTTTAGAAACCGAGAAAGTGTTGTTTTTTAGCTTTTATAAGCTACGGACCAAGTCTACCTTAACATCATCTTCTAGATTCCCACAACAAATGTTCACAAATACGACGTCGTAAGGTTAAAAGTAATTCGCTATAGCACATGTTCCTCTCAACGATATTATCGAAAACATGACAGCTTTTATCACTTGGGTTTTCTATCTGTTAAACCGCTTTTTTTCTTTTTCTTTTTTCTGGAGCATTAGAGCAAGATTATTGATCATTTCTAATTACATGTTCTTAGGAATATTTTATTATTATTTTAAGGAAAAAGTTGGTTAAGAAATGTAGTTTAGATTTGAATTTTTAAGAGGGATTATTGGTAATTTCTTAAATGAGTTTCTTAAAAATAAAATATTTTTAGGAATTTAAAAAAGAAAATAATTTTAGATAAGATATTTATTAATGCAAATTTAAATTTGTAAAACATATTCTTAACTACAATAAATAATATAAAGTACAACAATTTAGTCTAAATTGTTTGAAAATTTAGTCCATATATGTTTGACCAAATCGTTTTTCAATTTTTCATGGATAGTTTGATCACGAATCCGAGTTCTACTGGCCATCATATCGACGAGATTCGAAGGCATATTAGTAGAATAAGTGAAATCGACTGTCGTACGTCCAGAAGATTCCGCCTCTATGAATTCGTTGACGTCTACCAGAGTATACATATGTCGTTCATTTTCTATTATCATATTCTGGAGTATAATACATGCTCGCATGATTTTTCCGATTTTTGCCTTCTCCCAAAAAAGAGCTGGATTTTTAACAATTGCAAACCGAGCTTGTAAAACTCCAAAAGCACGCTCGACATCTTTACGACAAGCTTCTTGATGGGTAGCAAATAGAGATTGTTTTTGACTTTGTGGAAGTGAAATAGATTGGATAAATGAAGCCCACTTCGGATAAATTTCGTCAGTGAGATAGTAACCCAAACGATATTCGTTCCCGTTGACTACATACCTCACTTTTGGTGCTCGTCCTTGTAACATGTCATCAAAAACTGGAGAGCGATCAAGAATATTGATATCGTTTAAAGTTCCCGGAGGTCCAAAAAAGGCGTGCCATATCCAAAGATCTTGAGAAGCAACTGCCTCTAAAACTATGGTTGGTTTACCGGAACCACGAGAATATTGTCCTTTCCAAGCGGTGGGGCAATTCTTCCACTCCCAATGCATACAATCGATGCTTTCCATCATGCCGGGAAATCCTCTAATCTCTCCAATAACGAGTAGCCTTTGAAGATCTTCAGCGGTGGGTTTTCTGAGGTACTCATCTCCAAAGCAAGAAATGATTCCGTCAACAAAATGTTCCATGCACTGCAAGGAAGTGGTTTCTCCAATCCGAAGATATTCATCAACTGCATCAGCCGCACACCCATATGCGAGGATACGAATTGCTGCAATACATTTTTGTAGTCCAGAGAAATCGTGCCTTTCGGTTGCATCTCGTCGTTGTTGAAAGAAAGGAATTTCAGTTGATAGCCGATCAACAATACGAATGAATAATGGCTTATTCATTCGAAAGCGACGTCGGAACATATTTTGCGGGAATGTTGCATTTTCAGCAAAATAGTCGTTCCATAACTTGATGTGTCCTTCTTCACGGTGTCTTTCAATATGGATTCTTTTTTTCTCGGTTTTGGAGCTGCTACAGGATCATCGTAAGAGTACAATGACGTATCCAATTCTTCGTAGAAAATATTATTGAATTCCTCATTTAACGCTTCTGCTAACTCATCACGGGAAGACGAAGTCATAAGAAGTTAAACGAGAAGATGTTTGGTTTTGGTTTGTGACAATTTGTAAGAAGAGAAGATTTTTGGTAAAAAGTTAGAAGCAGAGAGATGATGTGATTGTGATTATAATTTTAGAAGAGAAGGTAGTTTTTGTTAAGAAAATGAGGAGAATGCGTAATGTATTGCAGAAGTGGGTGAAGAGATTTATAGAAGAAATGTGAGGATATTTGTTTACAAATATTGACAAACAATTATGAAGGCCCGTGACAAACATACATGAAAATACATTATTGACAAACAATGATGAAGCCCCTGGACACACAAACAAAGACCCGTGACAAACTAACATGAAAATACATTATTGACAAACAAACATTGAGTCTTCTACCCGTGACTTCTTTGGTGTCTTCTACCCGTGACTTCTTTGCTGTCATATAAATGGAACCTGAAAGAAACAAACAAACATTGAGTCCAACATGTAGAAAATACTTTTGCTTTATATCACAATACATTCACACAATATGATACACAAAACAAGCTTCAGCTTAAGCAAACAAAGAAACTAAAGCAAACCGAAATTAGCTAACCGAAATTAACAAACCAAAAACAGAGAAACAAAAAGCACACATCACAGAATCAAACATATGAGATTCAAAGCAAAATCTCTTTAATAAGCTTCATCTTAAGCTCTTCTTCCATTTCTGATAAAGGCTCTGTTTTTCCTAGAATACACTCAAGCAGTTTCTTGTTTGTTAGTTTATCAATCAATGCATGTTCTTGTTGCTTTAAGGCAAAATCCTTTTGCCTTACATCCCATAAGGTATGGATTCTTTCCAATGATTTAGTACCATCATCAGCAGTCCTCTTTCCTTTATTCTTCGCAGCCTTGACACCTTGTGGCCGAGATTCAGCAGCCTGAGACTCTACTTCATCTAGGGACGGTTCAGAGGAATACACACTGGCGGATCCAGTCTTTCTTCTTTTATTCTTCTCTGTTTCCTTTGTAGTATGCAGAGCACACCACTTCTGGTCATTTCTTAATGCTCTCCAAGCATGCTCCATGGTGAACTTCTTCTTGTAATCATTCTCAAAAATCTGATGTGCCATCTTGATGAGATCATCATCATTCATTCCACTTGCCATTTGAGTTGTTGCAGCTTGGTGAGAACCCGCAAACTTACATGTCATCTCATTTATCTTGTTCCACCTCATTTTGCACTGCCCTGACATTCTCGGTTTCAGGGGATCAGCATTCGGACTTGCAGCAAAATACTGAGCAATCCGCATCCAGAAAGCATCTCCTCTTTGTTCATTCCCTACAATGATATCTTTGCTTGTATTTAACCAAGCAGATATCAAAATAAGGTCTTCACTGACTGACCAATGAACTCTTTTGATTGTTGTACGGGTATTACCCTCAGAATCACCAAGTACAGAACTTGGTGATGGTGTTTCACACCGACTTGGCTGAAGGAAAAGGGAACTTTGTTGACTACTTAAAAGCTCCAGGAAGGTAGCCGAGTTAGAATAAGGATTCATTTAGGTTGAGAGTTCTGTTTAGAGTTGTTGTTAAGGTGTTTTTGTTGAGAGTACGTTTTAGAGTTGTGTTTTATGAGTTTAGGTTGATAGTTCTTTTTATAAACACAAAGTTTAGGTTGAGTTAATACACTAAATCAATTGTGGTTAGCATTTAATGACAAATTTAGATACACACAAATGCAGATATGGTTCATATCATGCATTCATCACACAAAGACAGAACCATATCTATCAACTTAAATCATCATTTAACTATCAACTCATAATAACTATCAACTTAACTCATCATTTAAACCCTGAACCAGAATCAGAACAAGTTGCATTTATATCAATTCACTATGTTTAAACCAAAACCATATCTACTATTCAGCATTAAACCAGAACCACATTAACACAAACCCATTTTAACATAGAACAACATTACCACAGAACAACAACAAGACAGAACCAGAACAATAACTACTTTGTTAAAAACCAGAATCAGAAGAATAACTGCTTTTTTATAAACCAGAACCATATCATATCAACTACATTACGTTTAAACAAGAAGTCAAAGACAGAACCATATCACACAAGAAGTCAAAGACAGAAGCTAACCTGTTAATATGATTCAAAATCCTCTCTTTGATGTTGTCCTCTCTTTGATGTTATCCTCTCTTTGCTGTTATCCTCTCTTTGCTGTTATCCATTGCCCATTGGTCACCGCACCTCACAAATTAAAACAGAGAACAAATTAAATTCATAACAATGAAAATATTAGATCCAAACTAACCAAACCATAACCACGGTAAAACAGAAACCTATCAACAGAGAACCACATTTACACATAACCACATTAACCTCATTAAGACAGAACCATATGAACTCATTTTTTTAAAACCAGAACCATATCAACTCATCAACATTAAACCAGAACCATATCATGAACAAGTCAAAGACAGAAGCTAACCTGTTCTGATAAACTCTCCATTCTTGTCAAAGACAGAAGCTAATCCATTCCCCTTTGTTCCGCACCTCACCAAAAAAAACAGAGAAGAGATTAAATTCTGAAATCTGAAACTTAACAGAAAATTATGATGGTTATGCAAACATATTACTCAACACATCATCGTAAAACCAGAGCCATATCAACTCATCATCGTAAAACCAGACCCATATCAACTCATCACCATATCAACCAGAGCCATATCAACCCACCATCGTTAAACCAGAACCACATCAACTCGTCAACATTAAACCATAACCATTTCATTACCAAATCAAAGACAAAGCTAACTCTAGTTTATCAAATTAACTTAACCCTAATTTCTAGATCCGAAAATAATGGCAAACAATCAGTAATTTACACCTAAATGCTTCTAATTACTATAATAACCGAGTTATGAATGAGACAACAATTTTCCCCAAATCACCGAAACCCTAATATTTCAAATCAAATAAACCCTAATTCATAATTTCAAGCAAACATATGAAATCGATTCAAGCAAACAAATGAAACCGATTCAAGCAAACAAATGACTCACAAGTACTTGATTCTCTGTCCACTTAAACGTACCTTCAATCGGGAAGTCGAATCGATACATCTTCACGCATGTGACCAGAGCGCGACGGAGCAAGCGGCATGCGACGGAGCAAGCGCAGTACCTTTCTCCGGTCACACCGGGCCAACAAGCACTCGGCGATGTCCCGATATCTCCGAAATTCGCGAAGAGACGAGAGAGAGAGCAGCGTTTGAGAGAGAGAAGAGAGAAAGACGAGAAAGAAGGACGGTTCGAAATGACACGTCAGATTTCTTTGGGCCGAGAAACGTTTCTTAATTAAGAAACGTTTCTCCCTTTTTTTCTTTTTTTTTAAAATTTTTAATGGGTTTTGGGCCTTAGAAATGGGTTAGAACCCACCGATATTGACGGTCTTACTAGATTGACGCCACAAAAATGTTAATATATCAAAATACATCCATTTTAAATTTTTAAAACTTTAGATTACCACATTATCGGTTGTCTTAAAAAAATATATTACGATATTGGCCAAATGTGTGTCTATCAACTTATTTGCTATGCACTGACATAGCTAAAATTTTTACTTACTGGAATCATTATAAAAGTTCATTTTTTATTATTAGCTATGCGACTAGAAAATTATTTATTATGTGGCTATATAAATCAGTTTATTGTGTAGATATGAACACTATTTTCTTAAGTGTCATTTTTGAAAATAATTAGTCAAAATATTGGTTAAAACACATAATTAGTTAAAGTTTAGTCAAAGTACTAAGGAAAAGTTAGTTAAGTTTTTAATGGTGAATTGTGTATTATTATAGGCATGTCCGGCTATACTCTAGAAGATACCTAAAACCACCTTCATCGGTCAATCTATATTTAGGGTATCTAAATTAATAAAATATTATTAGTTTTGTAAAAAAAATTATTTATTTAAATTTTATTTATTTTGTTGAATCAAATAAGAAAATTAGGTAATATTCGTTTCTTATTTGGCAAAATAAGAGATTCAAGTCTCTTCTTTTAGAACCTCTTATTTTTTTTTTTTCATTTTATATTTTTTTATTTTTTTAATCCTAAGAACCTCATTTAAAGTTTACCGAGTTGCTCTAATGTAGAAATAAAAGTAACTAGCCTTATTCTATAAAAATTTTGTATCCAAATTCTCAATTTGGATCCCAAATTTAGGTATAAAATAATTTTTTGGATTTGGGTCATGTGTAAGTGTACGTGTTGCACTTGTTTAGAACCGGACCTGATTATGTGTTATTAGCTTTTTTTTGTGGTTATCAGGGTTAACACATAATAAATTTACTAACTTCACCCAATGCGCTTCCTGCTCTAAAGATTCTTTTGTATCAATTGTATGAATAATAAGTTAGAAGCCTAAAAGATTTTTTCATATTTTAAATATATATATATATATATATATATTCATCGAACAACCAAAAATGGCAGAAGAGTCCCATATCACAACCAGCAGCCACTCAAAACACCCATCTTTTTGAAGTTTCAGAAATCAAGTTCCTTTATCTCATCTCTCCGCCAAATCTGAGAGGTATACGACCATGCCAAACTATAATATCTTCTGCTGCAAAACCTACAATCTTGACCACACATGATCAACTTTTCAAGCTTATGAGTAGCTTGTACAAAAGTGTCTCTAGATTTAGAGATAGGATAATACGAATACGTGTCTCTGTCTTTGCAGTGTGAAAGATTAAGAATGGTAAGGTTTTGAAGGTGTTGATTAATGTTAAAACTCCTGTGATACTGACAAAAGAGTCACGGAAACTCAACCTCTTGAGGCTCTGGAGGGAACGCACGATTTCCTCAATTTCATATTCTTCCACTCTATTACAACAGTACTTTAGGCTAATTAGGTTTCTGCAGTTCTCTCCCAATGCTTGAAACTTGATTTCTCCTATGTTATAATAGTGTTTATCAGCGATGATCAGTGTGTTAAGATTCTTCCATTGACTGAACACAAACCAAGATGATTGTATGGTTTGTAAGCACGAGACTGGTAAAACGAGCTTCTCTATCTTTGGCATCCTGAGGAACAAAAGAAACAAAAAGTATATGAGACATAAAGATAAGATTTGTTGATTTTCATTACCTAAAGATAAGATTTTACTTCTCAGCAGCGAACATGAGATCATTCTCGTCTATGTGTTTTGAAGT
Organism: Lepidium sativum; assembly: GCA_023374145.1. Classification (NCBI taxonomy): domain Eukaryota; kingdom Viridiplantae; phylum Streptophyta; class Magnoliopsida; order Brassicales; family Brassicaceae; genus Lepidium; species Lepidium sativum. The sequence continues at coordinate 67,824 of JAKUCM010000231.1, read as the reverse complement.
TGAAGAATAAATTCTTCGGGGCAATGCTGCTTAAGTTTGTAACCTTAATCAGTAGATTCATGAGAGATACACCACTATCTACAAGAGTCAATTATAAGAAGAAAGTTAAAAAAGAACCAACAGATTGATGATTTTACTCAGAAGATTCACAATTAAGGCTTTTACCTTCTCCGTCATCAACCAAGTGCTGCTTATACAAGATGAGAGGTCCTGGTTTATTCTTAAGTTCAATACTGCGGGAGAAACTTGCGCCTAATTGGATCTTAGTGAGGTCGACTGTGTTCCACAGAGTTGTGTTTAGAGAAGCAAGGAACCAAAAGATACAGACACGTGACGCTCCCATAGTAATATCCATCACGTCAAGCTTACTGAAGATAAGACCAAGTATGTCTCTGTTTAGACCTTCCCATTTTGGAGCTTCTACTATGCTTTCTACCTTCTTCATCATATCACAACAATAGAAAAAAAGAGAGAGAGAGAAGATTCAGTATAGATAGATGGATTATTGAATTTACATAGAAACGAAATTAACGGAGCGAAAAGTTCTTACGTGGATGCCATCGACAACCAAGAGAAAGAAGTGCTCGGAAGCTTTTGTCTCTTTACGATCCCTCAAGTTCGGTTTATATAGACTTAACAGGAAAAATAGTTTTATATATTTACTTGTATTCCTAATCCTAAAACAAAAAGGAATTTTAAAATTTAATCTAACAGTGAATATGATATATTTATTTTGTTTCAGTTTACAAACGGAAACTATAATATTGGATATAATTTCTAAGGTTTTGAATTAAATTAAAAAATTATATTATTTCGTTTCAATCTATACACACAAAAAATCAGAAACCCCAAATCTAGCACAATTATTTTTAGTTACGAGAATGACTTGGATCCACTTGATAAATTACTACACCAACCTCAGTCCATTAGTAGCTGGCAAATTGATTACATATTAACTTATTTATTACCTAATAGCATATATATCTTACTATTTAGTTTATATATTATCTGCTAAAATATATGTGTTTATGCATATATTATGTCCGAACACATATATTATATGAATAACATATTGGAGCTGATTGGTAAAAATTACAGTTTTTTTTTAATTTTATGATGTAAGATTTAGGCGGTACGCTTTTCTTGGCTTTTTGTTGTATGTATTTTGGTTGTAGATTTTTTTGTTGTATGTATTTTGGCTATAGAAATTTATTTTTGTAAAGTTTATAAATTTTGGTTCTAAATTTTTGGTTTTTTTTACAGGAAGCCAAAAGCTGGGTTTGGTAAAATGGGATCCAGGACCACAACGCCGATGAGAAGCATGAGTTCACGGAAATTGGCTCTTATGTCACCTAGGAAGACTCCAAAGACAACAAAGCCCAAAGAGGGCAAAGATAAAGAGCAAGATAAAGGCTCGACTTTGAGTTTTTAAATGATTTTAAAATTGTTATGTTGGAATTGCCAGGAATTAGGAAATAAGGTAACAATAGGTTTTTTAAGAGATATTTGGAAATCATGTAGACCAGATTTTTTATTTTTGTCAGAAACAAAAAATAAAAGTTTTTTCTTAGAAAAAATACAAATGCATTTGGGCTTTACACACTTGACTACAGTGGAGCCTCTGGGTTGCAGTGGATGTTTAACATTACTTTATAATGATGACTATAATGTAACAATTCATTATAAAGACAAAAATTTCATAGACATGTCATTAGAATTATTAGGTAAAACTGTGTATGTTACCTTTATATATGGGGAACATGTTCAGGTTAAGGGACCATATGTATGGGAACGATTAACTCGTTTAGGCATTACCAGAACAGGGCCTTGGATCGTGTGCGGGGATTTCAATGAAATAACGGGTAATCACGAGAAACAAGGAGGTGTTCTCATAACCATATCGTCTTTCCAAGACTTTAAGCAAATGCTAAATGATTGTGATTTGTTAGAGTTCCCAAAAATAGGAAACAGCTGGTCGTGGTGTGGGGTCCGCAGTACAGGAATAGTGCGGTGCATATTGGATAAAGCATATGGGAATGGAGAATGGTATGAGATGTTCCCCAGAACGGAAACTCGATACTTGGATATGATAGGATCAGATCATAGGCCTATATTAGTACACGCCGAAAATCAGATGTTTCGGGAACGAAGTAAACATTTTTATTTTGACAGAAGATGGTTGGGTAAAATTGGATTCCGAGAGATTGTCGAAAGTAGTTGGTACAGAGCTGGTTTAGGATGGGGTCGGGTACAAAACCCAACGTTGGCCCAGAAAATTAGCTTTTGTAGAAGGGAGATATCGCATTGGCGGAGCCAGAACATACCATCAGGGCAAAAACAAATAGCAAACTGGAAAAGAGTGGTAGAGGATCTAAATAGTGGTAATAATCGAGATATTGTAGCGCTACGAGAGGCCAATGACCAGTTGCGAGTAGCATATAGTGAGGAGGAGATTTACTCGAAGCAGAAAAGTCGAAATAATTGGCTAAAAACAGGTGATAATAACACGAATTTTTTCCATGCGGTTGTTCGACAAAGGCGACCTCGTAATCGGATAACTAGCCTTCTTGACAGCAGGGGAAACTGGGTAGAAAAAGATTCAGATATCTTATATGAGATCTCAAAATACTTTACAGAACTGTTCACAAGTAATGGCGTTGCAGTGACCGATATAGCAGATATAGATACCAGGGTCACGGATATGCAGAATCAAATGCTAACCAGATTGGCCATGGTGGAGAAGGTAAAAATAACACTTTTCCAAATGGATCCAGACAAGGCTCCGGGACCAGATGGAATGACAGCGCTATTTTTCCAGAACTCCTGGAATGTAATAAAAAATGATCTACAGAACTTAGTTAACAACTTTCTAAGGAATGGGGTTTTTGATAAAGACCTGAACAAGACAAACATATGTCTAATACCCAAGGTCAAAAGGCCAACGCGTATAGCAGAATTCAGGCCGATCAGTCTGTGTAATATTGGATATAAGCTGATAGCTAAGGTACTATGTTTGAGACTAAAAGTACTGTTACCTAACATTGTATCAGAAACACAATCGGCTTTTGTAGCAGGCCGGTTGATTTCAGATAATGTTCTGATAGCTCAGGAGATGGTACATGCTCTACGTAAAAATAGTGTGGTAAGTAGAAACTTCATGGCCATAAAAACTGATATGAGTAAGGCATATGATAGAGTATAATGGAATTTTCTATCCGTGTTGTTGGCTAAACTGGGTTTCAGTGTACATTGGATAAAATGTATAATGTGGTGTATTACGAGTGTGGAGTACTCGGTTATGCTAAATGGTAAACCAAGTGGGAATATTACTCCTCACCGAGGGTTACGGCAAGGGGATCCACTATCCCCATATCTGTTCATTCTTTGCACTGAAGTGTTAATAGCCAGGATGAAAAGGGCAGAGCGGACCCGGTACATCACTGGAATTAAGATAGGACGTAATTGTCCAACTATTTCACATATCCTCTTTGCTGATGATACTGTGTTTTTCTGTCGGGCCACGAGCGAAGAAGCTGAGAATATCAGACAGATCTTAAGGGATTATGAGACAATGTCGGGACAATGTATAAATTTGGATAAGTCTTCCATTCAATTTGGTAAGAAGGTTGGGGTAGGGATTAAATCACAGATCCAACAGGCTATGGCTATTTCGAATCTAGGAGGAATGGGGATGTACTTAGGTCTTCCAGAAGACTTAGGTGGTTCAAAAACAAAGGTGTTCGCCTACGTGGTGGAGAAATTGACTGCGAGAGTTGTGTATGGTCCTGTAGATTCCTATCGAAGGCTGGCAAGGAAATTTTTATAAAATATATCCTTACAGCTATATCTACATATATTATGAGTTGCTATAGAATACCGAAAACGGTGACTCAGCACATACAGGCAGCGATAACTAAATTTTGGTGGGGAAACTCGGATGCTAGTAGTGGTATTCACTGGAGAAAATGGGAGGTTCTTTGTAAACCCAAGACAGAAGGAGGTCTGGGTTTTTGAATGTTAGAGGATTTCAATTCGGCTTTGCTGGCGAAACAGTTATGGCGATTTTGGTCTTTCCAGATTCTCTCCTAGCGAGAGTGATGAGAGGGAAATATTATATTAACAGGGACTTAATGGAGGTTCCACTCCGACCTCTGGTGTCATATGGGTGGCGTAGTATGCTCTCGGCTAGATCTGTGCTACAGAAGGGTTTAATTAGGAAGATAAGGGATGGTTCCCAAATTAGAGTTTGGAAAGACTCATGGATACCAGATAGCCAGCCAAGACCTGCTTATTGGTCGAACCTGCAATTATTCCCAGATATGACTGTTGATCAGTTTATTGATCGGGACTCCGGAAAATGGAAGGAGATTTTCGTGCGCCAATACTTTGATCCCAAGGACATCCGGCTGATATTAGCACTGCGAGTGCCAAAATATACACGACAGGACTACTGGGGTTGGCACCATACTAGATCAGGGAGGTACACTGTCAAGTCGGGATACGAGATAGCTAGGGATGGATCCGGGGGCAAACATCGTCTGTTTGGGCCGTCTTTTGATACTTTATACTCAAATTGTTGGAGACTGGATTGTCCTCCCAAAATCAGGAATTTCATATGGCAGATGTTATCGGGCTGCATGGCAGTGTGTCAGAACCTAGTTCGGAGGGGATTGGGACAAGATGCCAGGTGCCAGCGGTGCGGGATGGATACTGAGACAATCAATCACGTTATTTTTGAGTGTCCCCCAGCGACCCAGGTGTGGGCGTTATAAGCCATCCCAACACACTCGAGGGTGTTCCCGGGCCAGTCCGTATGGTATAACCTCGACCAATTGTTTAATAGGATATCGGGGCAAGCGGCATGGGCGATGTTCCCATGGATTATTTGGCATATTTGGAAAGCCCGCAACGGCTTCTGCTTTACACAAGTAGATCTCGATCCACGAGATGTCTTGAGCTGTGGTACCTCTGATTACCGAGAATGGACAGAGGCTTATAGGGATTTTAGGGAAATGCCTAAATTAGGCACATCGAGGAGTACTCCGTTTCATTCGGCGATAATGTTTCCGACCACAGCTAATCTCAGGTTCACTGGCTATAGATGATATGTGGATGTGTCCTGGAAAGACACTGACCTCTACACAGGGTTGGGGTGGTATTGCTTTTCAGATTCAGTGGAGGAAACACATTCGGGATCAAGACGGACACACAACTGTTTATCAGCTCTGCACGCGGATCGGAGGTGGTGCTCTGGGCGATGGAGGCTTTAATCGAGTTGCACATACAGGAGGTGGAGTTATTATCGGATTGTGAGACAGTCTATCACATATTCCAGCATCCAGATGAGTGGCCGGCCTTTATACCTTACCAGGAAGTGTTTCGACGACTACAATTGAGGTTTAATTCGTGCTTGTTGTCTATTATTCCCAGAGGCCTTAATCACAAAGCAGACGCCCTTGCTAAGGCAGGGCGAGTGTCTGGTTTGTGATCGGGAAGGCCCTGGATTTTTTTGTAGTTGTGCTCATTCTGCCGTTATCAAAAAAAAAAAAAATTTGGTTTTGTAGAGGCAAAAACATTCCATAAAGAAAATTGACTTCTAAAACCACCTTCAATGGGGAAGAGTCTCTGTATAATAAATTAATAACTTTTTATAAGAATTTAATTTTTTTAAATAGATTGTCTAGTGAAATCTGTTATTTGGCAAGATACAAGTTCTAAAACCACTTCCAATAGTCATAAGAGGAAGGGTTTCTTAGTATTATTTTAATTTTTTTTTGTCAACTAGTTTACTGGCTTTAAATCCTGCTCCTACTACTACAGATATGGAATTCGATCCCTGTTGCCTTGAAAATTTGTAAAGTGACTACACCACTGAGCCACCTGTCCTCGGCTAGTATTATTTTAATTAAAAATTAGAAAAGTAGGAAAAAGATTGTTATAAACAGTTTTTGCCACATGTTCATTTTCTATTGTACATTATATTTTTTTTGAAAAATTAAATTTAAAAAAAAAATTATTTTATTAATTATGAAGCCATCTCCGAGGTGGTCTAAAATCTCTTGTTTCATGTACTATTTCTCTCCCTCTCACCTACTTTTATTTACTTTTTTATTATTTTCATTTTAATAATGTTAAACAACTAGAGTTAAGGATCTCCATTAGAAGTCCTCTAAAGCAATGAGAGTCAAAATAATCTTAAAACATGATTGATATAACTTCAGTGCTCTAGATTTTTTACTCTTTAGAGCAACGAAAGCTATTGTCAATCATACCTACAATTTACCTAGTGACCAACTTACTCAAAAAACATATATTTGATTAGTTCATGTGTTGTACGCATATTATATCATCAGAGTAACATATATAATCGCTAAATAATATATTATCTTATAAAACATATATGATTACAGTTATGCATTAATTCATGTATCATGTATTAACCATTATTATTTGATAACCATATTTTTTCTTTTGCTACATACAAATGGGAAAAAATACAGACAACAAAAAAAAACACAAAATTGTTGCGTAACAATCAAAGAACACAAAAAAAATGATTTATAATCATCATGAAAATTATTTCAGCAAACATTTCAGATGATTCTTCCTTAATTTCTGCTGTTTGTTTGACCGTCTGTTCCTCCTTCAGCTACAACCAATGGAGATTTCAACATAAAAAGATAAAAGAAAATAGGAAGTTTGATGAAGGAAAAAAGGAGATGAAAAATATGAGGATGAAATTAGTAATGAACAAAAAAAATTGGTGTATTTTGGGTAAGATAGATGAAGACAGAACACATCAGAAAAGGATGAGAAAGGAAAAAATCATTATAGGGACAACTTTCACCTAAAATGGATAAAGAAACTTACAATGACTAGAAGTCACTCATCTTATTTAAGGTTTAGCTAAACTAGTGTATATGTAGTCAAATTTCACTTTATTCAAACCGAAATATACCGAACCGGAACTAAACAAAAACCGTCAATTGGATTGCCCATTTGTATAAGAATCAACTGTCACCATTTGTTCCAAAAGAAATGTTTTACATCACATATACACCATCTTACCAGAAATGCTAGCTAAACAGAGAAAGCTCTGTTTTCCATCCATTAACAGGTTACGAAAATTTTATAGCTCAACCAGAAGCTTTCAACAAATTTCATCACCTTCCCAATTATCCTTCTCCTTTGGTCCCGTAGGACCTTCCTCGCCGTAAAGCTCAATAGGAAACAGATTCTCAAAAGTATACCTCATAAAGAAAGGAAGTAGATCAATGATCTTATTGATCTCAGCCGCAGAATCATAAACTATAGTTGGTCCCCATTCTCTCATAAACTGCAGCCAACACGGCTCTGAAACTGCTCCTTCGCCTAAATACTCTGCTGCAACGATTCTATACCTTTGACTTGAATCCAACATGTATTTGCTTTTTGCAACATCGTTTCTCACTCCAATCCCGAGCTTTGATGGACCCTGAAGATACAGTCCCGGGTGAGGGAAGCTTGCGTGGCCGTGTTTAGATGAGTATACAACCGGTTTGTTGCTTCTTTTGACAAACTCAAGATCAGATGCATCCAACCATCCACCACCGCTATGCTGTGAGAAAAACATCTGCGTAAGGTTGCCATTAAAATTGCATACCCGGAAAGTGAAATGTTCCCAATCACCAACATGTTCTCCAATGCGGTTCATTGGTACGGTGAGAAGACCAATCTTGAGTGTGGCCGGGCCATTAAATGGGCAGAAAATCCACATCACAATGTCCGTGAAAATCCCTCCAAGTGCAGGTTTTACATGAACGTAAAGCTCTGCACTTTCTAGATTTCCCTTCTTTATATTACTACTATCTTCCTCATCGTCTTCAGGGAGATCAATCCAGAAGTTCCCATCGTTTGTTCCACCTGCAGGCAAATTCGAGCCCGCAGAGTTAATGGGTTCGCCTAGCGATTTCCCAGACCGGTACAACAAAGCTCCGTTTTTAAAGAACCATGGCACGGAAGAAGGCATGTACGTTTCTTCAGGGTGAAAGTAGACCAATGGCCCATAATGTTGAATAAGCTCATGGACCTGGTCAAGATTTGGCATCCCATGTAAGCTCGGATTAAGATTTTTCAAGCACGCAATGTTCATAGCTTGTTTGTAATCAGACGACACATCATTAGTGCAACAAAAGAATGACCCAACTGGCACGCTCCTAGACCATATCCCTCTCTTGCATGGTTTAGTGCTATAAACATTAAAAGACCCCATGCCAAGTATCATATCACCAGTTTCACAACTCTCTGTAAGATCCTCTCTTACACATCTCACTTCTTCAACCTCAGGCTCCTCTGAATCGTCTGTAACAATAACTCCCACGGCTCTGTAACCAACTGGAGGATTCGGCAACCAGAAATAGCAATCCGAATCTAATATCCAAATTAAAGAATAATTCACAGGTTTTTTCAAGGGAGGACGATGATCATCATGTTGATGATCGAGCTCGTTTCCCCGAGCCGCAAGAACAAAGCCTCTCAATGGCTCATTGTTTGGCTGGCAATAATGACCAAGACAATGGAAACCTTCTGGTATCCCCACAGGTTTGTAAAAAGAGGCACATCTGGATTTTCCATGTGACGTGCCACATTTCCAAACTCTGTCAAACTCTGTAACTTTCACCACTTCGATCTCTCCAAGATTTATCCTTCCCATAGCGAAACCTTGGCCTGAAACAAAGCCAACATTGTAAACAAAGACTTTCCAGTTCTATGGCAACAGGTTTTAAACTGTAATAGAATAATTATACATTTGCTCACATTGTTGAAGCTCATAAAGCCTAACTTGTATCAAATCAGGGGAGGATAAATTCGCTTAACAGTCAGTAACTAATGATGTTGATCTATACAACATTCTTTTCAGTTCCATTAATGCTTTGAGTCCGATAAGTTTGACCATGGAAAAAAACTTTTGAATTTGAATGTCAAACAAAGAACTCGTAACTAAACAACACGCACACCCATGTTGAATATTCCAAAGATTATATATAAAAAGCCATAAATATCATGATTATAATCTATCTGATCTTGACGTACGACTAATCAATTGTTGATGAACCAGAGCTACCTCAAGAATTTTTATACATTAAATTTTGTTTTTATCATGTAAAACTGATATTAAGAATGCTTTCCAATTATGTGTTCTGTAACATGCCACTTGGATATTTGATAAATGACTTAGCATAATTTGATTGATTTCTAGTTAAAGAGAGATCTATCAAGATACCAAATTAGTATAAACAATGATGTGAACCTAATTCACTTATCTAAAGTAAATATTTAGAATAATTCTTTATAAAAATAAATACTTTGGATAATATTTGAAAACAAAGCATCTCTAAAAGAAAGTAAAAATTGCAATGATAATTACTATAAAAACTAATAAAATCAATATTGCAATTTCCAAGAAAGAATAGTTGTGTTGTATACCTTGTGGCCACCGAGGAAGAGGAGACGGAAGCGAGAAGGGATTTGAGTTGAATGATTCCGATTCCAACTCGGAGAATCCTTTGTTCCAGCAAAAGCAGTCACAAAACATTGTACTGAGAAACCCACGAATTTGATCTCGACACTCAGATTTTCCGTCTGATTTTGCCTAAATCCAGGACAAAATCGCCGATTGTCTCTCCGGAGAGACTAAAATAAACTCTCAGATAGAAAATTAGCAAAACCGGAGCTTCTTCTTCTTATCAGACTTCACGGCGAGGAGAGAGAAGGAATGAGGTGAGAGAGAGAGTCTCTCAAAAATTGCGTGTGAGAGGGGAAAGTTCAATGTTGGTGTGGTTTTGGCTTCTATTTTTCGTGCTTTATTCCTTTTCAGTTTTTGTCCCTTTCTCTAAACGTTTTGTTAAAGGACCCTAAGTTTACAGATTATTCAAATATCGCCCCCAATAAAATCCAAATGTACAGAATCTACCATTTCTTTCAACTAAATATTACTGTTGATTATAAACATGTAGCACTACTTTTTAGTCATCTCGAATAACCAAAAGGAATTTTCTTGAAATACTAACAAACATTGGTTATTGATTATGATAAAATCTCAGTTCAAGAGATTTTTTGTGCACGTTTTTCGGGATTTCGTTTTGAACTTTGCATGTTTATAAGTCTTTTGTAGTTTTTTTCTATTTGTTTGCTTATCCGCAAAGAACGATAATACTTAGAAGTTATCGTAGTGCTTGTTGGGTTCTATATAATACACACTTCCAAATGTTTTTGGCAAGTTCCACTTTGTAAACCAACTTTTACACACGACTCCGTATAATTGAATTTCAATAGAGAATTTTATAGATAACGATTTTTTTTTTGACAACAGCATATTATAAGAAAAAACACAAAACGGGTAAATCACCAATCATAAATGAATTCTCTGACCCGACGGGTTAAAGAATCTGCTTTATGATTAATCGACCTCGAGATAACTGACAAAGAAAAAACCAAGAAGAGAGAGCATAACCGCGCGAACTCTTCTTGATATTGACTAAAAGCAGGCCACTCTTCTGGTTGATCGAGGATCCGTACCACAGTCTCGCAATCTGTCGAAACCTCCACTTCTGTGATATATAGAGCCACCAAGGATTCCATCGCCCATAACACCGCTTCCACCTCCACATATGTGGCTGAAAGACTCCTGGAAATACCCCTGGCCCCATACTCTCACCACACACTGAATAATACCAACCTAAATCAGAATATCAGTCGGTAGTCTTTCAGGACGCATCTACAAAGCATTTAAAGTATGTGAACTGCATATTAGCTGTGGTAGGGAAAACTAGTAGAGACTTCCTGACATAAGTCCGAATAGAGATTGGACCTCTAAAATTCGAACTTTCTTAACACGCCAACTACCACTCTGCATGGTCCGCTACTACATTACTCAATACCCTTTGAGGGTCCAAATCTTTACTAGAAAAAACAGAAAGAATTTCTCGCTTTCCAGATCTGCCATAAAATCCAAGGGAAAATATTCCATTCCACATAAACCGACATCATATGGAACAAATAATCCAAATTGAACCAAAGAGTTACACCAGGAAAAATACTCGGCGCAGAAGGAATACAAGACAATTCCCAAACCTGGAGGGCTGGTGGACATAGAAACAAAACATGATTAATAGACTCATGGTCTTCATCACATTGTGAACACCAAATATCACAGGTAATCCCTCTCTGAGCAACATTCTTATTTACAGCAATGCATCATGACAAAGTTTGCCAGATGAAATGTTTAATCTTATTTGGGTATTTCAATTTCTAAATATTACTATGCAAGACCTCAAAATCTGGGCCAAACTGACCATGTTCTGGCCCTAACAAATGTTATGCAACGCGATACCCAGATTTAACTGAATATCTACTTGTTGTCGTGTAATGTTAGCCCCAATAATCTGGGCGTTGCCGGATTGGAACGGGAATACCAAGAATCAATTGTACATCTCGAGGATCAAAGTATTGACGAACTAATACCTCCTTCCATTTACCCGTAGACTTATCTATAAATTGATCGACAATCATCTCTGGAAACAAATTCAAACTCGACCAAAAAGCAGGTCGGGGAATCGTGTCTGGTATCCACGAATCATACCAAGCCTTAATTGTTTTCCCATCTCCAATTCTTCGAATGCGATCCTTATCAACTAAACTTTTAGCAGAATACAGGCTTCGCCACCCATATGAGGACATCGCTTTCCAAGGTGCCTCTAATAAACAATGATCCTTATAGTAGCGACCCTTTAATATTTTTGCTAATAAAGAATCCAGAAAATCTAAAAGTCGCCAGAGTTGTTTAGCCAACATTGTCGTATTAAAATCTTCCAATTTCCTAAAACCCAGTCTCCAACCGTCTTAGGTTTACATAACTCCCCCCATTTACGCCAATGTATCCCTCTAGACGAACCTGAACCTGACCACCAAAAATAAGCTATGGCCGAGGTTAGGTTATGTACAATTCCCCTAGGCAGCTTATAACATGACATTACATATGTTGGTAAAGATGTAAGAACTGACTTAATCAAAACTTCTTTCCCAGCTTTTGACAGAAATCTAGTTGACCAATTGCAAATGCGTTCTTGTAACTTATCCCGCACAAAAGCAAAAACTTGTGTTTTTGCACCCCCTATATTTTTCGGGAGACCTAAGTATGTACCCATACCACCTAAAGTGGTGACCCCTAGTAGTTGTTGTATCGCCACTTGTGTCGATTCAGAAACCTCGTGCCAAATTTTATGGATGATTTCGCAAAGTTTATTTGTTGTCCAGAAACCAACTTATACTCGTGTAAAATAGTTAAAATTTGTCTTGCTTCTTCTACGTTCGCCTTACAAAAAAATAAATTATCATTTGCAAATAACAAATGAGAAATAGCAGACTGGACCGAGCTATGGATAACCCTGTAATTAGGTTACGTTTCTCGGCCACCTTTAATTTGCATATTAACCATTCCGTACATAAAATAAAGATGTAAGGTGATAAATGATCCCCTTGTCTTAACCCACTCTGAGGAATAATACAACCCCCGGGGACACCATTGATAAGCACTGAATATTCCACCGTTGTTAGACAACACATAATATACTGCACCCATCGTTCACATAAACCCATTTTGCGGAATAGATCACCTACAAAATTCCATTCAATCCTGTCATAAGCTTTGCTCATATCAGTTTTAATGGTCATATATTTACCTTTAACTGAACCATTTGTACACAAAGCATGAAACATTTCCTGAGCAATCAGGATATTATCAGATTTAACCTTCCAGAAATAAAAGCCGATTTAGTTTCCGATATCAACTTTGGCAAAAATCGCTTTAATCTCAAGCACATAACTTTAGATATCAACTTATATTCAATATTACATAAACTTATTGGTCTAAAATCCTTCATTTTGTTGGACGCATTATTTTTGGAATAAGACAAATATTTGTTTTGTTCAAACTCCTCTCAAAAACTCTCTGGCTTAAGAAATTATTTACTAGTGACAACAAATCCGCCTTAACCATCTCCCAAAAATATTGGAAAAATAAAGCACTCATACCATATGGACCCGGCGTTTTCCCAGGATCCATCATAAATAATGCAGTTTTTACTTCTTCCTCAAAGACCACTCGCATCAACCATTGATTATCTAAATCATTTACCCTTGTCTCGATAACATCACAATTGATCCTTGTATGCCCAACACTATCAAATAAATCCCTAAAGTAACGCGAGGCTTCCCCAAATAAATCCTTCTTTTTTGTCACCCAATCACCTTGGTGATTTAGGAGACCAACAATCTTATTCCTTGCTCTCCGTTGTTGTGTATGAGCATGGGAAAATCTAGTATGCTCATCCCCCTCCTTAAGCCACTTGTTCCTACTTTTTTGTTTCCAATAGGGCTCGTCATATACATAGGCCTTTTTCAAATTAAATGTAGCTTCCAAAATTCCCGCCGAATCATCAACAGGCGAGTTTTTACAGTCTTCTAAAATTTGCTTAAGTTCTACTATTTTTTGACGCCCGGAAGGAACATACTTGCTTCTCCAATGAGAAATCTCTCGACGACAAAAACTTATTTTCCTTGTAAGAGACATTCTATGCCGAGACGAAAATCATTGCCAACTTTTTTCAATTATCTCCTTGATCCCATCCTTGCCAATCCACCTTTTGTCAAAAACAAATTGTTTTCGTTGTCTAGATGTCTGATCTTTAAATCGATCAATAATAGGATGGTGATCCGACCCAATCATATCCAAATATTCCACCTCAAATAATGGAATTAAGTCATGTCAATCACCATTCCCAAAAGCGTTATCAAGAATGCAACGTATAACACCATTTTGTCGAACTCCACGCCATAACCAAGAATTTCCAATTTTCGGGAACTCGACCAAACCACAATCCCGAATCATCTGACTGAAATTCATAAATGATAAAGCATTTCGTAATGCACCACCTTGCTTTTTATGATTCCCTGACAGTTCATTAAAATCTCCAATAATCATCCATGGTAAAATCCTACTTATTCCCATTCGAGTTAATCTTTCCTAGACATAATCTCGTTTCCTTTGTACACGTTCTGCGTATAAAAAAGTTATAAAAGTTTTATGACCATCAAACTCCACTGAAATATCAATCATATTTTTATCCTTATAATTGATATTGACATTAAAATTATCTGAATAAAATAGTGTCAAACCTCCACCATTACCAATTGGTTCGACTGTGGTAATAGATTTATAACCCAAATATAATTGAATTTTTTCTAAGAAAAGATAAGAATTTTTTGTCTTTGACAAAAATAAAAAATCTGGTCGAAACTTCAACCAAATATTCCTAAGGTAATTAATTGAAACCTTATTACCAATTCCCGGACAATTCCAACATATCGATTGAAAAATCATGATGAAATAAAAAATTGTGGAGCCTTATTAAACTCCTTATCCTTCCTCACATATACCTTAAGAAGTCAAGATGTGATGTGAATTACCAATCCCACCATTAACATGATCACCAATAAATAATCGTACTTTACATTATTTCCTTCTAACACTTCTAAAATAACCATAATTAGCCACATTCGATTCCATTATATAATTATATAATGAAGCAATGAACATTATATTAGCATTAGTACATATGATGACAATATCATTATCAAACACAATTCTTGACCAATTACGCTTGGCACCAATATGGGTCACGTTTGTATATATAATATACGCATAATACCAATTAAAATGTCGTAATAGATTTGAAATCTTTTTAGACTCTATCATTAAGAAAAATTTAAACTTAAAAAAATCTCAAATATCACCAAGATCCTTTATTATATTCCTACGACCAACACTTTGGCCAATCCAACATAATAAATTTGAAAACATAAAACTTATAATTTCATGGATCCCTTATCATGGTCTTTTGTCTTTCCCTCCTTAGGCTTATTAACCCTATGTGTCTTCCTTGGGGACATCGTTCCAATAAGTGTCATTTTCTTAGTCAAAGACTTCCCAGGCCCAGTAATTGATTTAACAGCTCTGGCCTCCTTACACTGCTGCAGCTTGGCAGCAAATTCTTTATGGATCTGTGCTTTTTCAGCCTCAATCAACATTTATCTATTTTGCATTACAGTCTCAAAGGCTAATGTATCGAATATTGAATTTTTTTGTTGGCCAGTCTCATCGTTCACGAGAGCCACATCACTGCCCTCTCCACTCACCAACTGCATCCCTTCCAGCACAGTTTCAGCCGTGTCATGATGTTACTCCATCGTTTCCAGCGAGACAAAAGTTGCTCCAATTACCGGAACACTGATTTGACCATCAGAAACCATCATAATATCACCAACTACCCCCGAATCATCTCCGATTACATTTTGGAAAAGGGGTTTTCAGACCTTTTTCGCAGAATCTGCTAACAACGATACTTCCTCTCCAGTTCCTTGAAAAGAATTAGACAATAATATCACAACACTATCACCAATATTTTCCATTATTCGTATTGTCATAAATACTTGAACACTTTTTGCAACTGGAACCAATGAAGCCGATAATCCGCACCCCCTTTTAATCCCCTCATTATTATCTCTTGCAGCCACAACCCTAGAAACAATACCAATATTCCGTTTCCCCCCAATTAAAGCCCCCTTGAATCTCTTATTCTTCGCAGAATTTTCCAACGTGCAATTACCTATACTACTCTGTTCTCTGTTTTCATGTTTTGCCTTGTAACATACACTAACATCGTGTGTCATTATGTAACAGAGAGAACAAAATCCTATAAGTCTTTTATACTCAAACATTACCTTGGATTCCCTACCCTCTTCAAATTCTAAAATTGAAGAAAAATCAGAGGCTTAAAACATAGAATCTTTATTGATACTTGACCATTAATTACATCAATACTAATAATTAACCCTATAGAATTTGCTACCAAACGATATACCTCTTCCACTCTATATTCGAAAGGTATTCCCGTAATCATAATCCATAACCGAATTAAATTTGGATAGTCAGCGTCTGCCATGGCTTTCCATGGTCCATAAGCGACCATCCGACCATCAAAGTTAACGGATCCATAATCCAAAACACTTACCAGGTCTGATTCCGTTTGGAATTCAATTGGAAGCGACCATTACCAAGGTTGAGACCTCTTACCTGTCCCACTAAGTTCCAAAACTGCAGCATCCAGAAAAGGAACGTGTCCATGTTCAGAATGTTTGGATTCAAACACCGGCCCATCATCACTTTTGAGCTTCGAGCCAACAGCTCTGAGTTATCAATCTTCGGTATCTTGATTTTCAGCAATCGAGGTGGCGATTTAGCCTCCACACTCTTCTTATTATAACCCAACTGAGCCATTATGTTTACTGCACTAGAGGAAACACAAAGATTGCTAAGACAATAGCTATAGCCGTGATGAACTAGAAGCTGAGAATAAATTGGAAAACACGTTATAACGTAAAACCCTTTATAACCAATCCAACCGACATATTGAAAGCGTTTCCTCATCCTATTTATTAGGTTTGATATCAACCTAAAATTAAGGAACTCTAACAAACCAACATAATCAAATTCTATCAAGTCAAACCCTTTTGAAAACCACAAAACTCGGCTAAATTTTTGATTTTCAAATACAACACTTTCCCATTCAACAGTTAAAACTGTTCCGAAGAAAATTCCAACTGAGATACGTAAAGAATGCAGAATTAAAACCTGCATCTCCTTTGCAGCATCGTTCTTGATCGTATGAACCATATTGTTGACAAAGAAGACTGCCACTAACCTCATTCGAAGATCTCAGTTACTCCATTGTATTAAATGTAACCAATTTTTAGAACGAAACCAAAGATAAGGCCCCTTATGAGACAAAAGATCATGAAATTCACAGAACAAGATCAGTCCCTCTAACTCGACTTTAATCATCCCAGGAACCTCCAAAGCAAAACCAATATGCAAGGCAAATTCACAGTTAATTATCAAAACTTGATCGAAGAAAAACAGCCCTAGATAACTCAAGATCACATAATGTTCCGGAAAACAGAATTATTTTTCTATTATCACTTCTGATTGATCTACAATAGAATGATAACATGAACACCATTGTACCATATCAAGCTTAATCCTTAGAAATGAAACTTGTCGTAAAGTCACTCGCATGAACACACCAATTAACATAGTTAAACCTTCCTTAGTTTTATGAAAGATCTCCATATAACTAATCTTAACCGCACATACCGGCCAGCCAAACTCACTGGTACGATAGATGAAACCTAATCCCCCACTCAGGATCCTTCAGAGTATATGAAAACGGTCCCCTGACACCACAACTTAGTCCAATTTCTCTTCTAATCAACCACGAAGGATCTAATATAACCATCTCAAAATCGAAACTGAAGAACGAAAACAAGTTGAGACATAAGCCGAAAGACTTACCTGGAGGAAGACGCTGCAACCCACGAAGATCAGAGAGAAACCATGCCTTAGCAACCTGAGCGTCATAGGTATCCGACACAAAATCGGCCCCAAAGAACCCCCACCACTAGAAACTACACAACCCGGATCTCCCGATCTCTATGAAGACGAAACGAGAAAACCCCCACCCCGAAACCCGACAACCGCCCTTCTAGATCTCGCCTGAAAGCTCGTCTACCTAATTTAATCACCGGAGCAATCGAAACGCCTAAAATCTAAACAAGAGACTTTGCAAAAAAAAAAACCCAGAGAAAAGCTTCTCATGTGCTTAAGAAGACCCAATCGAAGCCACCAGAAGAATCGCAAAAGAAATCGCCCATCAACGCCCGATGAGGAACTCGCCGGAAATCTCCTTAGTCACGCCGGAAATCGCATTCCTCTCTCTCAAATCAATTTTTCTTCAGTTGGCCGATTGGATGTTCCAGTCGAAGTAATTAAAGAACTTTGTTTACTAGATCTAAAACAAGATTAAGGGTGATTACGGATTTTTGATATCAATATTTATTTAGTTGACCAAATTCATTTTTTTAATTTTAGAATGCATAATTTTACTATCTTTTATTTTTAATTCGTAATCCTTCAAAATTCTCATTTTTAAACTAATTTTTTATACTGGATATGTTAAAAATTCAACTAAAATAAATAAATATTGTTGATATATCGAAATTGTTTTTAATCTGAATATTATGCAATAATTACCTAATGTATAATCCAAATCAAATTCTAGATAATACATTTTTATGGAAGGGAGTACAAAAAATAATTGCGAGTGAATTTGATCACTTGCTTCAATATGAGTTGAACTAGAACTTAGACAATCCAATAATTGGTACCAAAGCTATGTGTGAGAAAAGCCGTCAATGTGACTTTGTGACTAAAAGGTACCAATACCTGCCTAGTTGTCAAGGTTTTATTGAAGCTGAGACCAAGGTTTTGTGGTCTATTTGTAAATAAAAGTGATCGATTTGTATTCCGTTATCTTATATTCCGCACTATGTATTTTATTTTGGGTTTAACATACTTTAGATAGCAAAAAAACTGTGGACCGTTAATCTTTCCAGAGGCTAATTAATCAAACTAGTGAGATTGAGATCAACTTGATAATTTTATTTTCTTAAACATCCATTAACACTAAGAAAACATAATGGCATCACGAAATCGTGATGAAGATTATCATTTAAAAATCTTCACTAAAATCGAGCCGCCAAATTACACCAACATTCTTTCTTTTTCAGCTTGGACTTTGTTAATTTTAATTACATTAAACCGTGTGTTATTTGCTGAAAAACTAGTTAATGGCGATACTTTTGGACCTCTAATCTGATATATCAAATTAAGTATCAACTGCCTAATCAAGTAACACTCGTAATGTCACACGCATTAAATAATTAGTTCTATGTTTCGTTGAAAATGTTTCATTATCATATTTGTTAAAGAATTTTTTTGTATATAATAAAAAATGAATCGAATTATCTACTTCTTTTGTTGTCCTTTATTTGTCGTTTTACTTATCCCAAAACTTCGATGAAAATCATTTACTTGCGTATTAATTGCAGTTTAGAGAGAAAACAAAACATAAACAGTTTTTCTACATTGGCAATAATTATAAATGGCATTAATTTGACATTTATTTATAATTAAAGGTTTTAAAACAAAACATAGATAAGTTTATTTTTGTCAACGAGCTCATTAGATTAGTTTGACATTCGTTTAGTTACAGTCTGTCAGTTACAAGCAAATTAACTCTTCTTATTTTTTTTTTTCTTTTTACTTTTTGGTGAGACTTTTTTGTGTCCGTCAAAAAACCAAAAAAAGTCTTCACCTTGTTGTTCGTCTTCGTCGGTTGTCACTTTTGCAAGCTAATAAAAGCCAGAATAAATAATTGGATAACATTATTTTTCTTACAGCTACGAGGTAAAGCTTCAATCTTTCCCACTCACACACATTTTTTCTCTTCGATTTTTTTTATTCACTGCTTTGGTCTCGTTTGTAGGTTGGAGAGATTCCTACAAAGATCCAAAGCAGGGATATTTGCAGTCAATGCTGGTCGAGATCTGACTTTTTTCCTTCAATGTCGCTCTGAAATCCCCAAAATTCTGCCCATCAGGTTGGTTCTCTCACTCTGGAACCCTAGTCATAATTGTAAGTTCTCTTGAGTACAATTTTAGAGTTTCTCAAGACTCTTTTTTGGTGTTGTTTGATCTGTTAATTCGTGTTTATCATACAATGCGACGGTTTTCTGAGTTTCTGATTTAGGTTCTATTTTCGGTAGAGACTTTTATGGATTAGCCGCTGGTTGTTTTTTTGTTTCAGCTGTAGTTTTCTTTCCAGCTTAGTGTTTAGCTGGCTTTTGGTCTGAGAACTGAAAAATCAGGCAGCTGGCAATTCTTGGGACTTAGGCGCAATGTTGGCTGTATGAATCTGATTTTTCTTAGTCTTTGTTCAATTTCTTGTCTTTTTGCTTGTTCCTTTCCAAATTTGACTTCTTAAGAGAGAGGTTATGCAGACTTTATATGTGGATTTGGGTGGATTTCTACGTCTGAGTAGCTAGCTCAAAATTTGATATGTTTCCATTTTTGGTATAAGCTTTGAGTTTCTGGGGTTTGAGTACTTTGATTCAGGTCTAGAAATAACTCTTCTGATTAACTCTTTTTTGTTTAAGCCCCAAGAAAAGAATTTTGAGTGTCTTGAGTTCTGTATTAAAGGTTTTTTCTTGTCTTTTTTAAGGTGAATAAAGCAGAGCTCTGAAGATGGGTTCTGGTTTAAACGGTACATTATCTAAGAAGTACGGTGGTTTGGAGCTATGGGAGATAATAGTCATTGTTCTCTCTGCGATTTTCGTTGTAGTTTTAGCTATATCGCTATGGCTTACTTTCAGAAGAAAGACCTCTAGATCTTCTTCTAATCGAATCCCTGTTAGCCATCAGATTCCTCCTAATGTTCCTGAAGAAATTAAAGAGATTAGAGTAGACGAGGTTTCCTCAAGCAATGGTGCCAATGGATATCCCTCTATTAGCGAGAAATTTGGGGATAAAGAACCCGAGAAGGGGATTGTAGCAGAGTCAGAAAATGGCGATAGTAGCCGGTCAGGCTCATTTAATCACTTGGAGAAAAAAGACGGATCAAGTGTATCTTCTGCTAATCCAATGACAGCTCCATCTCCTTTGTCTGGTCTTCCGGAGTTTTCTCACCTTGGATGGGGACATTGGTTTACTCTTAGAGATCTTCAGATGGCTACAAATCAGTTCTCAAGGGATAATATCATCGGTGATGGTGGGTATGGAGTTGTTTACCGTGGTAACCTTGTTAATGGTACTCCTGTTGCTGTTAAAAAATTGCTCAACAATCTGTAAGTATTCCAAAAATGTTGAATCAAGATTCAAGATTTCATTTCCTCAATTTTCCTTTTGTTTTTAATGGTTATGTTTTGCATCTCTAGAGGGCAAGCTGACAAAGACTTCAGAGTAGAAGTTGAAGCTATAGGTCATGTTCGTCACAAGAATTTGGTCCGCCTTCTTGGATATTGCATGGAAGGAACACAAAGGTATGTATTTCTGTTGGGAATGTTCTGTAATTTTTCTTCTGAATATCATTAAACATCGAATGCCATAAAATTTAAATAGGATGCTGGTGTACGAGTATGTTAACAATGGAAATTTGGAGCAATGGCTTCGTGGAGACAATCAAAATCATGAGTATCTTACATGGGAGGCTCGAGTCAAAATCCTGATCGGAACAGCCAAAGCGTAAGTCGTGTTTCTTGTGTCGGCTTTATGTTATTTTCTTTTCCTTTGCCCTTTCCTAGATTATGTTTTTTTCTTAATTCTCATCTGAGGTGATGAGTGGTGATGCAGGCTCACGTACCTTCACGAGGCGATTGAGCCAAAAGTGGTGCACAGAGACATAAAGTCTAGCAACATTCTGATTGATGACAAATTCAACTCTAAGATTTCTGACTTTGGACTTGCTAAACTGCTTGGCGCTGATAAAAGTTTTATAACTACCAGAGTTATGGGCACCTTTGGGTATGTCTTGGCATCTCTCTTTACACTCTTCACCAAATAAACTTGAAGACTTCAATGATTTTAACAAAACTTTTCTTTCTTTCAGTTACGTGGCTCCAGAGTATGCCAATTCCGGTCTTCTGAATGAGAAAAGTGATGTCTACAGCTTTGGGGTTGTACTCTTGGAAGCTATAACTGGTAGATACCCAGTAGATTATGCTCGTCCACCACCTGAGGTAGAGTCCATAAGATACATTCAAACACACATGAACACTGTTTCCTCTTAAGAGTTCTCTTGACATCTTTTTCCATTTTGTAGGTACATTTGGTGGAATGGCTGAAGATGATGGTCCAGCAAAGACGATCAGAAGAAGTGATTGACCCAAACCTTGAAACAAAACCATCTACAAGTGCTTTGAAAAGAACACTCTTGACTGCTTTAAGATGTGTTGATCCAATGTCTGAGAAACGACCAAGGATGAGCCAAGTTGCCCGTATGCTTGAATCAGAGGAATACCCTATTCCTAGAGAGGTATGAATAGGGAAAGAGATCACACAACTTTGAAACTGCATCCTTTGCATATTATTTCAGTAAATCTTTTTGTTGAGATTGGTGCTTAACGCTTTACCAATCTTGTGGATTTCAGGATAGGAGAAGACGAAGGAGTCAGAATGGGACAGGACAAGATTCATATCCTCCTAGGAACAGCACAGACACTGACAAGAGTGAATACCAAGCCTGAAGCTGGATAGACAGAGGAAATAATGAGGTGTAAATTGTCGAAAAGTATCAAGCTTTATGTGAAGCAAGTCCTTGTTGTTCTCCAGATCTTCTACATTATGAGATGTTTCTTTTCTTTTTCTAATAAGGAGGGAGAGAGAGAGAGTGTTCATCGTTTGTTTTGAGAAAGATTGTTTTAGTTTGTTTCCATCACACCATTTGCTTGTATAGTGTTTGTTTATTCGTTCGTTGTATTTGTCATTTGCTTCTCTCGCTTTCACAATGTAGGCTGTTTTAGGCCCATGAGAACACCATTTGCAGGTTTTTTAGGCTATATATATATTAAGTCTTTGAGAGAAACGACATGTAGTTAGATATTGTTATCTGAGCTTCTGTCTGAAACATTTTGCAAATCCTGATATTGTAAACGCAAATGACTTGATAAATTACGATATCATAAAATAGTTACAATCCTGATAGTGATAAAATGATAGTAGGTAGACTGAAAGTCTACACAAAAAGTAATATTTGCGTACGTTGAAAGAGTTTTCAGATCAAAAGGCATATATAACTAAATAGTAACTTCATTCTGTGGTCTGGTTTTCCATTCTCTAATATTTGTCAAATCCTGCTCCATCTTGAAAAGATGTGCATCTATCTCCGTTGCTCTCTGCTCTAATGCAAGCATTCTCTGCTTCAAATTTTCACCAATATCTTCTTCCTTTGGAACTTCACTGCAAAACGTTTTAGTCCATATCTTCTTTTCTCTATCCTCTTGGAGCCAGGACTCTGCTTCCTTGGTTGCATCATCGATCACAGTCTTCTTTTCTGCATTGCTTCCACCAACATCATCACATGTTTGCATTGTAATATCTGGATCTTTGGCAGTATCATCATGCTCTTTAATCGTTTCCTCTACTTGAATCAAAGAAAGCTTTTGACGAGGCCCTGAATCATCATCACTATCAGTCGCTAGATATTTTCTAGTTCTTTTTCCAAGTGATTCAGCAGCATCAACCCCATTTTTCTCTACGCCACTATTCTTCTTTCTAGATCTGATCATTTGAGAAATAGTCATGTTATCATATTCTTCATCATCCTCACAAGCTTGCTTCATGTGCACAGATTCACTTATATCTCTTAACTAATCTTGTGCGTTTCGAAGGAAAGCCTTTTTCCATCTTCTTGACTACCGCACTCGAGGACAATGCAATATTATTATCATGATGATCAAATGTATTAATAGCTTACGCGGATTCTTTCTGCAACTCTTCAGAACCCAGAAAATCTGAAACTGATTTCAACCACCAATCCTGGTAACTCGCAGTGACAGAACTTCGACTAAGGAGTGAAGGCATGTAGAGTTTTAGACCGTTAAGAAGCTTATTGTAGTCAATCCAAGTCTCATTTTCTATGAAGTTGCTATAATGAGTAACCAAACCAGGGAGATCTTGTGACAAACCAAACTGCATTGCCACTCGATGCGGGAAATAATCCTCTACAAAGCCATTTCCAGAAAGCTGAGAAGGTGTGATGCATCAAGCAAAAGAAGTAATTCGATGATCAACACTATCATCAACAGTCACCCATGTAGCTTCTTCAAGATAAAATCGTACCGGATTCCAGTTCTTCAACGGTCTGGTGTAAGGACGCCAGTCGAAATCATCTCAAGCTCACATTGCTAAATAGATCTCGCAGATTGTCCCATCGAGCTATGCTAGGTTTATCTTTGGGTATCTCTCTAACTTCTGGCCTTATGTTCCTGAACCTCTCCCATGTCCAAATTTGAACTAACTTAAAAGAGATTTAAAATTAACTTTGTCGGTATATCTTCCTCTAGCGAAATCGCAGATTCGACCCAAATCTTTGTAGAGGATTGCAAAAACAGCATGAGCAAGAGCAATCCTTTCACCTGCAGCTAAACGAACAGCTATCGGGATAACATGTTTCGATATAGAAGGATTACTTGCACCTGGAGAAACATAATATGAAAGCCACAATACAAGAAACGCTTCATGCTCCGTCTGATCACCTCTATCCAAAAACCTCGCAATCCATGTTCTTTGGCTCACTCGCTTAGACCTTCCCATACTCTCTTGTCTCACTTTCTCCAGTTTATTTGCAGAATTTCTCATCTCTGAGCTTTCCAAAGGAGCAAAAGCCGGAGAACCAAAACAGAAAACCCTAAAAGCACCATTACATCCTCTAAAGTTATCGTTGCTTCATCCCATGAGAAGACAAAAGATTTGGTGTCAGAACACAATTTCTCGGCAACAGGGAGAATAAGAGACGGGTTCTGTTGATTTGGTAAGTCGATGCCTTTATTGCTTACAAAATTCCCGCTCTTTCCCAAATACGTTCGTACAAAGTTTCCATATTTCCAGGCCAGGATAAGATAAAACGTTGTGCTATCCAAAACCCAGAGAAGGTATTTGGCCGAGACAAATGCTTTAGGTGCAAAGAAGAAGACGAATAAGAGTGACGTTGATTACGACATGGAAGCTCGGCTACAGAACCATCAATAGAGGTAAAATGGGTTTTAGAAAATGTGTTTTTCTTAAACAGGTACCTTTCTCAAAGAAACCATAATTTCTTCTCTCTCTTCAACGAGAAGATTATCCATCTCTCAAGATGATGGTGAAGAAGCAAAGGATTCAGGGAAAAGAAAGATTTTGATGGTTCAGATGGAGAAAAAAAAGACGCAATTTCCTTTGAAAATGGCGAGGAGGAAACTAAAGATTCATTTCATTACCTCCCAAATTACGTTCAATGCTGACTATATATTAATTAAAATTAACTAAAACACAAATATCTTTCATTTTATTGATTATATAAAACTAAAATATATTTGAGAGTTTTTACCCACGTATTAAGACATATTATATTTTTATCTACCTAAACTAATTTAATTTTAAAAAAATTCTTGGATATTTGATTTAAGATATAATAGAGAAGTGATAATTCGGTTAGTTTTCCTGATTCTCATGCTATATTTGGGCATATTAATTGAGAAATTTGTAGAGTAAGTTTGAGAGATCTGGCCTATTTAAAGAGGAATCACATACTTGTGTTGCTCATTATTATTGGTTTGAAATATCCTTTTTACAAAGATCGTGGTATTAAGTATTTTCAAAGCTTACAAATGTCTTAAGTAGGTGAAGGTTGGGGAGTTAAAGTCACCTCCTAGAGTAATGAAAATTAAAATCCCTAAGATTGACAATTCTGCATTGTTGTCAAGAAGTTCGAAAGTCTTGATGGCACGTTGTCTCAATCCAATAATGCAGAATGTGGACACCTTTATATTTAGGATGCCACAGTTTTGGGGTTTGGTGGGTAAGGTCCGAGGTCTAAATTTAGGTAATGGACGTTTTCAGTTTGAGTTTCAAAATGAAGGGGATTTGACTAGTGTTTTGGACAATGGTGCAGTAAACTTTGATGATTGGATGGTCTCTTACGCTCCATGGCAGCCCATGGCAGACGCGGACCATCCAAACTCTATTAGACTATGGATAAGAGTTACCAGAATTCCCTTTGAATATAGGGTAGAGGAAGTCTATAGGTTAGTCGCGAGTTCTTTGGGACTAGTTATAACTATAGATGTTTTGAAAGGTCAAGTGCTTATAGAGATTTCTTGCTCTAAGCCATTAATCTTCTCATCCATCTTAGAATTCGAAGACGACTGTGAGTCTAAAGTAATGATAGAATATAAATGTTTGGAGGGATTTTGTAGTCTATGCTATCGCATGACACATGATACCTCTAAATGTTATAAGATGAAATCGGATACCAGGGCTGTTGAAAGTGATCTTTCTAGGAGGCTAGGTAATGGTGACAAGAATAGATCTTTTAAAGGAGCGTTTTTAGGTGCTGATAAAGCTACAAACATACCAGCGTTATCTAAACATGGTAAAGAAAAAGCGGTGAGAGGTAAATGAGGAAGAAGTTCCTCATAGCTTCGGCCATTAATTGTTGACACAAAGAAGATAAGTGATCCATATTATCACTCTGTTTCCATTGTTCAGTTTTCCTATCACTTAGCCTTGTTGTTTGTTCAGGGCAAGGTGGCAGACTTGGAACAAGGAGTAGCCTCACAGAAGAAGGTACGCAGACCTCTTTTTTAAGAAGAGTTGCGAGATTTGATAACGGGGGATGAGGCTACTGCTGAGGCTGATAATCGGCTGATTAATGATGCTTTACAGCTTCAGGATTCGGACATGTTGGAAATGCTGGATGCTGCAGATGATCTTGAGGTGGATCAGGAGCAGACTTTAGAGGAAGGTGCAGATGCAGGGGATATAGAATTGGCCATTGAATCTGTGCTGGATGAGTTAGCTCTGGAAGCGGTGATGAATAGTCGTTGTGTACTGACAGTGGAGGAGTAGGCCCAAATTAATGAGACCATGGCAGTGAAACTGCAAAAATGTAGAGAGGAAGAGATGAAAAAGCTCCCAGGGGTGCTCAGAAATCAGTGAACCGCAGCACAACCCAATTAAGGGGTATTAGCACACGGAAACTGGCCTTGGTGGGTGCTATGTCCCCGAGGAGGACTCCTAACATGATCAAGCCCAAAGCGGGGAAAGAAAAGGAGCAAGTTACCAGCTCCAAATAGTTTATTTTTGATTTTAAAAATATGGTGTTAAGAATAAGAGAGACTTCTTTGATGATTTTGTTCACATGTCTTCTGTTAGATTATAACACATCTTATGGTTGTGTTGGATCGAACATAAATAGGATGTTTAATAAGTTCTTTTTAGTTAATCAAATGTTTTCTGATCATTATGGGTTACATGGGCCTAGTTTGGGTTTCCAAATAATATATAGGATTTGTTATCATATCAAGGATTTAGGTGGCAAGGACCACAATTTGAAGTTTATGGTTCAAAAATTACGACTCAGCTCAGGGGAGGGTCATAATCGATTAAAAGTTTTCGAAAATACTAAGGGGTTCTACCATAAAGATAAAATCAGTTTTCAAACTGAAGCAAATAGGCGATTTGAGCAAATTCATAGCTCCTTATGCTATATAATTTTAAATGAATATTAAATCAATTTGCTGGAATTGTCAGGGAATTGAGAATAAAGTTACAATTAATTATATCAGGGATATGTGGAAGAAATTTCGACCGGATTTCTTGTTTTTGTGAGAAACAAAAAAAAACTACATTCTCTTAGAGAAAATCAAATTACACTTAGGTTTTCAACTACTAACTACAGTTGAACCCATAGGCTTAAGTGGTGGCTTAGCACTATTTTACTTAGATCACCCGAATGTGGTCATTAATCATAAGGACAAATAAATGATTGATATCACACTGGTTTTAGAAGGAACACAAATGTGTATCACTTTTTTCTATGGTGAACCGGTTCAGAGCCGGCGAGATTACGTCTGGGAACGGTTAACGAGGATGAGAATTTTGATGTCTACATCGTGGTTGATCATGGGGGATTTTAATGAACTGTCAAAGAATCATGAAAAACAAGGAGGCCCCCTACGAGGGATGTCAACGTTTCACAGTTTTAATCAGATGATTAGGGACTGTGGTCTCATTGATTTCCCAAAACTTGGGAACATCTGGTCATGGAGGGGTGTAAGAAATACCGGTGTCATAAGATGCGTTCTCGACAAGGCTTTTGGCAATGCAACATGGCACAATCTTTTCCCCACATCGGAGGTGGAATACTTGGAGATGATTGGTTCGGACCACTGTCCTATTTTAGGACGGTTCAGCGATGAAGTGGTAAAAGGCCGAAATCAATTTAGTTTTGATAAACGGTGGATAGGTAAGGAGGATTTTAAGGATATCATAGAGAAAAGTTGGAATGGATTATGTGGGAGACGTAATGTAGCGTTCACAAAAAAAAATAGTGGTTGTCGCAAAGAGATTTCGCACTGGAGGAGTAAGAATATACCGGCAAGGCGACAGAAAATAGAGGAGCTAAAAAGGATTTTGGAAGACTGTAAAAATTCAGTCAGTAATAATCAAGTTGGTATTTTAGAGGCCACGCTTAAGTCAAAAAAAGCCTATGTGGAGGAGGAGACATACTGGAAGCAAAAGAGTATAAATAAATGGCTCCAGGAAGGGGATGAAAATACAAAAATTTTTCATGCCCAAACACAACAGCGTCGAGCTCGAAATAAGATTGTGGGTCTTCTAATCCCCCAAAATGATTGGGTAACAAAGGAGGCGGATTTAATTAGAGAGGCTTCCAGATATTTTACGGAGTTATTTGACAACCCTGGATTGGATAAGCCAAATTTAGATGTCATTGATAAGCAGATCACGAACATAGATAATCAGTGGCTGATGAGGAGGGTAACTGAGGAGGAAGTCAAGACAACTTTGTTCTTGATGGATCCGGGGAAAGCCTCGGGCCCAGATGGTATGACTGCTTTATTCTACCAGTACTCATGGGATATAATTAAGTTAGATTTGTTGGCTTTGGTTAATAACTTCATGGATCAGGGATGCTTTGAGAGGAATTTGAACAAAATGAAAATATGTGTTATTCCTAAGATATCCCGCCCGACTAGAATGTCGGAATTTCGGCCAATTAGTTTGTATAATATTGAATACAAGCTGATTTCTAAAGTTTTGTCTATGCGTCTAAAACACTTATTACCTCGATTTATCTCGGAGATGCAGTCTGCTTTCATACCTGGGAGACTGATATCAGACAATATTTTGATATCGCAGGAAATGTTCCACGCTTTGCGTACAAATGGGGCAATAAGAAGTAAGTTTATGGCCATTAAGACGGATATGAGTAAAGCTTACGATAGGATCAAATGGGACTATGTCAGTGATCTATTAAACAAGATGGGTTTTTGCGATAAATGGGTACAATGCATCATGTTTTGTATAACCACGGTGGAATATTCTGTGATTGTGAATGGGAAGCCTGGGGTTGTATAGTGCCCAAGCGGGGGTTGCGTCAAGGGAACCCATTGTCACCATATATATTTATTCTCTGCACAGAGTGGTTGGTGCGGAAATTGGCATTGGCAGAAAATAGAAAATTGATTATAGGGCTGTCGATTGCAAGGTCGAGCCCAACAGTCTCTCATTTGTTATTTGCGGATGATAGTCTATTTTTTTGTAAGGTCACGACAGAAGAGGCCAATAGGATCCTGTGTATTCTACAAGAGTACGAGAGGGTCTCTGGTCAACAAATAAATTTTGAGAAATCGTCAATACAATTTGGAAAGTTGGTCCCTGTTTCAGTGCAAATGGAGATTCAACAGATCCTGGGTATTCATAAGCCAGGTGGGATCGGGATGTACTTAAGTATCCCGGAAAATCTAGGGGGAGCCAAGACGAGAGTGTTTGCCTATGTGCGAGAGAAGTTGCTTGCTAGGATTGGGAACTGGTCTGCCAGGTTTTTATCAAAAGCTGGTAAAGAGCTGTTAATTAAGTCAGTTCTAACAGCCATACCAACATATGTGATGGCCTGTTATAGACTGCCAAGGGTTGTTATCCAAAGCCTAACCTCAACGATAGCCATTTTCTGGTGGGCAACGTCGGGATCCTTTGATGGGATTCATTGGCGAAGATGGAATAAGTTATGTGAATCAAAGCTGGAGGGAGGTATTGGTTTTAGGAATTTGGAGGTTTTCAATACGACCATGTTGGGTAAACAACTTTGGCGTCTCCTGGAATATCCAGATTCATTACTAGCAAGAGTCTTTAGAGGTCGATATTACAAAGATCAGGGTGTATTGGAGGCACCGTTGAAACCTTTGTCATTGTATGGTTAGCGCAGTCTTCTCTCTGCAAAAAGCTTGATTCTGAGTGGGGGTACAAGGAAAATTGGTGACGGGAGATCTATTCAGGTTTGGAAGGATCCATGGATACCGGACTTGGTCCCAAGGCGAGCTACTGGGGCAAATTTGATCTTATTTCCTGAGCTCACAGTAGATCAATTCATCGATGAGGATGCCGGAAAATGGAAAGAAATATTAATCCGACATTATTTTTGCCTCGGATGATGTCCAATTAATTCTTGGGATTCCGGTGCCTAGGAGGAGGCGCCCTGATACATGGGTATGACATTTCACACCCACCGGACGATATTCGGTTAAATCTGGTTATCAGGTGGCAGAACGGCTCGCAACATGACAGCACCGTCAGTTTGGGCCATCCTTTGATGTTTTATACAAAAATATTTGGGATATTAATTGCCAAATAAGATTAAACATTTTATTTGGCAAGCTTTGTGAGGGTGTTTGGCAGTAAATGGAAACATGGCTCGAAGAGGAATTCCCGGAGACTCTTATTGCCTGCGATGTGATGAGAATCTAAAATCTATAAATCATGTGCTTTTCTTGTGCCCATCGGCACTACAAGTATGCGCACTGTCGAGTATACCGTCAGCGCCAGGTACATTTCCTGGTAGCTCTTTCTGGTATAATCTGGATTATCTATCTGGGAAAATGTTGGGGAATGGCTATATTACTATATTTCCCTGGATATTATGGCATATTTAGAAAGCGAGAAATTCTTTTAGTTTTTCCAATAGAGATATGGATCCTCGTAGCATTCTAAGTAAAGCTGAAGCTGATCACTTGGAATGGAAACAAGCGCGTTAGTGTGAACCGCAACATAAAGTTCATGTCATAAGATGCTCTTATATAAGTAAATCTCTTTTAGCTTTCCCCACCACAACCAATTTGCATTTCACAGGCTTCAAGTGCTACGTGGATGCATCCTGAAAGCCTACTGACCGTTACTCTGGACTTGGTTGGTATTGATTCTCAGATTCAGTGGGAGGTGAGAGTAAGGGAACCAAAGGAATTCATAGGAGTCTTTCAGCCACCCACGCGGAGATAGAAGCAGTGATTTGGGCGATGTAATGTCTAAAGACCCTTCACATCACAGAAGTGGAGATTGCGACTGATTGTGAGACGGTAGTACGAATACTGGATTTCCCGGACGAATTGCCAGCTTTCATGCCCTATCAGGAGGAGTTCCAGCGGCTGCGGTTTTTCTTCCAAGAGTTCCTTATCAGCTATCCCACGATCACTCAATCATAAGGCGGATTATCTAGCACGTCGGGCCAGGGAGTTTCTTTATGATCGATGACGATCTCTGTTTTCTTTACTTTCTATTTTTGTTATGTCATCTGCCGTTGCCAAAAAAAAAAACAACTAATTTAATTAGTAGACGACATATAATCACCAAAAATTATAAAATAATTTGTTTTGTATTGAAACTTGAAATTACCATTTGCTAAAAACATTAGTGATATACTGATATGATACGAAAAGGAGTATTATTGTGGAAAATAAATAAGTGATTACCATTTTTTAAGTTTTATTTTATTTTCCGACAATTGCTATTTTTGATTACAATGCAAATATATATCATAATATAATTTATACAGAAAAATAACGATTTCCAAAATAATCACTAGTATACATTATAAAGAATGTAAATGTGTTCTTAAGTATAGCATAATTTATATTTATTTAGAAATTTGTTATTGAAATAAAATGTTATACTTTGACAAAAAAAGAGAAAAAAAAATGAAATGTTGTAATAAGATGTTAAATTCAGATCTGAGAACTGAAAAAAATATAAATGGAGAAACGAAGTCGCGACGGTGGATTATTCAATCTACACGTCTCTGTCGATTGTCGAGTGACTACTCTTGTCTCTCCCCGTCTATTACAATGACGAAAATGCCCCTCTCTGTCGTCGTCTTTCTCCTCTTCTCCGCCGCTTTCCTCGCCGTGGTTCCGCCTTCCATGGCCGAGATCAAATCCTTGGTTATCTCTGATGACGCTCGTCCGATGATCCTCTTCGAGAAGTTCGGATTCACGCACACCGGTCACGTCACGGTCTCGCTCTCCTCCGTCTCCGTCGTCTCCACTTCCTCAGATCCGAATCCTGAGTCATCGCGTCTCGGATTCTTCCTCCTATCTGAAGAATCGCTTCTGCAGGTCCTCCTCGAGATCCAGCAGAATCCTAGATTCTGCGTTCTCGATTCACACTACGTCACTCATCTATTCACATTCAGAGATCTATCTCCTCCACCGAATTCACGGTTTAACCAATCTTACCCCGTCACTTCCCCAAATGAGTACTCTCTCTTCTTCGCGAATTGCGTTCCTGAAACTAAAGTTTCCATGGCTGTTCGCACGGAGATGTACAACAAAGATCCGAACGGATCTAAAGACTACTTACCCGCCGGATCGACTCAATTACCAACTCTCTACTCCTTCTTCTTCCTCTGCTACGTCGTTTTCCTCGGCTTCTGGAGCTACACTTGCTGGACAAACAAGCGAGTCGTTCATCGGATCCATCTTCTCATGGCAGGTCTGCTTCTAATCAAATCTCTAAATCTGGTTTGTG
Source organism: Lepidium sativum (assembly GCA_023374145.1). Lineage (NCBI taxonomy): Eukaryota > Viridiplantae > Streptophyta > Magnoliopsida > Brassicales > Brassicaceae > Lepidium > Lepidium sativum. Next base: position 35,259 of record JAKUCM010000231.1, on the reverse strand, counting down.
CAGCTGAAGACAAACATTACGTGAAGATCACTGGAACGCCTCATGGTTGGGACATTCTCTTCTACATCTTCCAATTCATCCGCGTTGTGCTTCTCTTCACCGTGATCATCTTGATCGGAACTGGCTGGTCCTTTTTGAAGCCTTTCTTGCAGGAGAAAGAGAAGAACGTGTTGATCATTGTGATCCCACTTCAGGTATTAGCCAACATTGCTTCGATCGTGATTGGTGAAACTGGACCATTTATCAAAGATTGGGTTACATGGAACCAAGTGTTCTTGCTTGTTGATATCATCTGTTGTTGTGCCATTATCTTCCCTATCGTTTGGTCGATTCGATCCTTGAGAGAAACATCTAAAACCGATGGTAAAGCCGCCAGAAACTTGTCGAAGCTGACATTGTTCAGACAATTCTACATTGTTGTCATTGGATACCTTTACTTCACGAGAATCGTGGTGTTTGCACTTAAAACGATTGCGGCTTACAAGTACCAGTGGGTGAGTTTTGCAGCAGAGGAGATTGTGAGTTTGGTGTTCTATACCATCATGTTTCATATGTTTAGGCCTGAGGAGAAGAATGAGTACTTTGCTGTTGATGATGATGAAGAAGAAGCTGCTGCTTTGGCCCTTAGAGACGAAGAGTTTGAGCTTTGAATAGCAAACATGGAGTCTTTTTCTTGGTAAGCAAAGAATTTTTTTTTTTTTTTTTTTTCAGTATTGTCTATGTTAAAGTCATCTTATATTGCAACTTTTCTTGGGTTAAATTTTGTCCCTCTCTTATATTCCTTTGTTATCAATCAACACTTTCATGTTAAATCGTTGCGAATTTTGGAATATATACATATGATTTAATGATTCATCATGTTTAACATTACATAACTTTTGTTCTTTCACAATATATCTTCAACATTAGCTCTCATTACAGCCAAATTTTTAACCAAAATCCACACGATTTGACCATCTAACATCAACAATCCAATAATCGATATCAGATTTGACTCGTTCTTCAACCAATTCAGTAGACTGATTACAGCTTAACCAAAGTGGTTTCTAAATGGCCAGTGTGTGTTACATACAGAAAGGAAACAAAAGTTTATAGCTCATTAGTAATTGGCAAACCATTCCTCTTTGTCTCCATCACGATCAGATCAGAGATCGTGCTTGGCAGTGGCACTATCCAAGACATAACAGTCTAAAGACAAAATTTACATCAGTATCTCATTTGTAATAAACACTTACAGTACAGTGGGTATATAATTTGTATATAATTTCAACAACAGATTCTAAAGTAACCATCATGTGCTCCAACGATGAATAATCTCGACAGTGGTAAAACACAAATGGTCGATAAATCCGATCTTACTCGTCCTCCCTTCTCCGCCATATGCAGTTTCTGTGGTATAATCCGCTGTTGCTGCTGCTGTTGCATCTCCTATCAAGTGAACACAATAAACCGGTCAATCTCACATACTTGATCTTGTTTTCACGATGGTTTTGTGCATAAACCAACTAAAAACATGGTTTACTGATCTAGTTCTGATCTTAGTCTACGCTTATACCCAGCCAATGTCTGCTTGCTTTAACTCATTACGGAATTTTCAATCAGGAGAGAGAAACTACCTCTTCTTGAGACATTGAAAGTGAAAAAATCCCGATGTTGTTTCTTGAGATGGAGATAATGTCTTCGCCCCAGATGGAGAAACCGGAAACACCGTCATTGTGTCCTTTGACAAGAAAAGGCTGTGGTTTCCAGCTTCTGTTTAACCGGAAAGATGATAAACCAGTTGTTATTAATCGTAGATATCGCAGAAAGCAACGTCCAAAACTTACAAGAAAGGAAAAAGCTTGATGATATTTTCACTCACTTTCGCAAGTCCCAGATCCGCAAAGTTCTGTCAAGAGAGCTGGAAACAAGCAAATGGCTCTTAGGTGCCGCTAACTGCAAAGCAAGAAAGAAAGTTTAAAGATAATAAGAAAAGCCATATTTTTTTAGAAAGTTCTATTTGTTTTGGGAGGGAAAAGTAACTCACCTTTGTCACGTATCCGTCGTGTGCTCTCCAGAAGGAAATAACACCACTTTCCCTAGAGTCAAATAGCCTACACTGGCCAGAACTAAAACCAGCTGCAATCCACGAAGGTGATATTGAAGCTCCGTCTCCCTGTTTCGTTTTAGACCCTCCTGAGCAAAGAGCAGATACGAGAGAAGTAAATCCAGATTCAACAGGTTCTCCTCTCCAAAGTTGAAGCTTCTGACCTCGTGTTAGATCGATAAACCTGAGTTGTACAATGGAAATGATCATTGTTTCATACCTTTTCTGGTGCTTAGTTACTTTGGTTTTTAGTATAATGGATACTATTTTACCTGAGAGCACCGGATCCAGTTCCGACAACGAGCTTATCCATGTATTCTAAATAATGCATACATGTATACAAGTTCCCATCAAATATCCCACTTGATAATCCATGTGGCGTATCTCTATTACACTGACTGAAATTATTCGTCGATGATGGATATGAGGAAGCTTGATCTTGATCCGTTGGCAACTCGGAGTACAAAGATATTAGTTTCCCGGTTTGGCCATTCCACACATGTATAGTTCCGTCACAAGAAGCTATCTTCCCGGTGGATGATAGAATACTGATGTCATTAACAACCTAATATATATAAAAGATAAACAATTAGGTGCATATTTCCTATTTTATAGATATGAGTATAACTATGGGCATGCCGTAAGCAGAGCTATAATAAGACAAGAAATCAACCTCTTCATGGGCATGATAACCAGATACACAATTTAAGGTTGCTAGGTCCCACTTCTGAACACTTCCTTTAAACCCTGGATCAGTACCGGAAGTGAAAACTGTACACTCATCTTCAGAAACTACTAAAGATCTTAGAACTCCGTGATGGGCATGAGCAGAAGACAAAACAGATGCTCTAATTTTCCATCGATGCTCATCTTTGAGGTTTCCAAAACGTCCAATGTCAAGTCCATCCCAACAAGCTACTGGACTAGGAAACCATGACCACGGTTCACGAGCTAAAGGGTTTAAGATTTCTACTTGTCCATCAACTGGGACATGTGTAAGCGGTTGTGAGTGAGTGGATTTTCTTAACCCCTGCGACTGTGGAACCGACCGTTCAGATCCGTTGAGAAACATCTTAGGAGTGTGCTTCCATGCAATACCCTTGTTTAGTACAGGTCTAGCTTCCATATTACACCGAGAAGATCGACCTGTGTGTTCCCACTGCATAATAATAGTTCAGTGATAAATGTGTATAGCTCTAAATATTTTCAGGTAATATTACAACCGATCTAGTTCTTCTATATGTGAAGAAAGGATACCTTCCAGTTATGATGCTTTAGCAGATATTGCTCCAGGAGCAGCCAGGTTGGACAACCCTGACGTAATTTCTCCATACCAAGAAGTGAGGCGAAAGAAGGGTAAAGAAGCAACCTGTCATTCCTACAACGTTAGGACATAGAACAGAATCATCAAATTTTATTTACTCATGATCTGGGTGGAAACACGCACACAAGATCCATACGGCTTTTGATTGGAGATTCTGGATGAAAATTTTGTTCGGTAGTCCTGACCTTCCAGCTTAAAGAGTCAGAAGCATCTGTACATTTCTCAGAGAAAGCAAACTCATCAAAAAGCTCCTTCAACTGAGGAAGAATATGCACTGCAGTCAATTCTTGTCCAATCCGTTGGCAAATCGACATCAAGCAAGTTGCAGCAAACTGAAACATTGAAAAAAAGCAACATCCGAAAAGAAATATTCAGATGTTAGAAAAAAGCATCTCATATGCTTACAATGAGCAGCAAAGAGGTGTATTGAAGGATACTCTTATTGTTAAAACATTGATGCATGCCTAACCATGGAAATATGAATAAAAGGAATTTCACAACAGAGCCCTTAAGATTAAGCAAAATCTTCCTTTTCTGGAGTCAATCTTCTTTCACCACTTAAAGTGAAACACTCAATGACAACTTAAACCAGGTCGTACATCTTGATTATACATCATCATCCTTCATATCATCCTCAAAGTTACTGATAAAGAAAAAGGGAAAATAAGCAAATAAAGAATACCTGAAGGACCCGCAAGTCAAGATTTTTTTGCATAAGAACCCTTACATGTAGGCACAACCGACCCTATGTGATGATAGACAAGCCAAAACAACAACAAAAAAATTAAGTACTTACCATACAATTATACTAAAGATAGAAAAACCAAAATTTTAAGACATACTTTGGTCAGCTCATGTATGAGCAACTCATCTGATATAAGAGCAACTAGACCATCAAGTGTAATTAGGCAATCACTCAGCGCCAAAGAACACCAGCTATGAACAGGCTCTGGTTTTTTCACAAAAGAGAGATCAATACAGAAGCAAACAACATGTTCAAGCAATGGCAGCATCTGCTTGACAATAAAGGTCACGCCCAACACCCTCCCTGTAAAGTTAACAATACAATGATCAGTTGGCTAGATATGAAATTTCCAGGTAGAAATAAGTTGCATGAACCAACAGATAGGGTGTACCAATTCTAACCAGCACATCAATCCCATCAGTACATATTCCTTTTCCAAAGTAACTGATCAGAGGCAGTATAGTCTGTATTAATGGACAAGTCAGCATCCACTTCCAAATCAGAAATTCAGAAACACGTAATATGCCTGATGAAAGGTCACTAAAAATGAGTGGAGGACAAGAAACAGGAAATCTTCTCTGACCTGATGTACTGTAACAGGGACACCAAGCTCTTCACTTGAACCAATCAGCAGCACAGAAGCTGCATAAGCTGAGATCTTGTCTGGAGAATTATACAAGTTTGATATGACTAAAGGATGAATCATATCAAGATATACTCTCTTTCCAATTTGATTCCATAATTCCCTCACAAACGAATCTTGAAGAAGAGAAATTTTCAAATGCGAGTAACCTGTTGTCTAACATATAATACTCTGTCAGAAGACAATAACTGAATTTAACAAGAAGCTGATACTCAAACCACTCAGAAATTTAGATATAGAAATTCCATAGAGAACCAACAAAATATGCGTACCACTAAGATCTTCTGGATAGAAGGCAGGACAAGTCTCTGCACAGCCATTGGTGTCAAAGATTTTGTAATTTCCTTGAGAAGTAGATAAGCCAATTCACACTCATTGTCAGCTAAAGGTGTTGTGACCAGTGGCAAACAGTACTCAGAACACATCTCTGCCACAAATGTTCCCATTGCTTTCAAGGCTCCTTGTTTGGCAAAAGTTGCAGCATAACACAAGCGTGTTTGACCCTTGGCCAAAAGGTGAAGTGGAGCAGCAAACAAGTAAGCTGACCTCACTGTAGCTGAGAAGTAGGGAGAGTCCAAAAGACTTTTTGCTGAGGGCCTCCTACATGTTTAGAAGGGAAGCGAGCGTAATCAGAGAGACATTCACACATCTAAAAAGAGAAAAGATGTGTCACTACACATTTTTAACAGCACATAGCACAGAGTCATTAACATAGTAAAGAATCAACAACGACCAAGGGTTTACCAAGAAGGCTGAGAAAATATTACCTCCTCCAATCTTGTTCAATACATGCTTCAACAAGTACCTGAGTAGGAGCAGGAAGTTCTTTGATCATTTCAGGTAAATCGCCACCTTCTAAATAAGTAGCCAAAGACACCGAGTTAAATAGTGGCTTCATCAAATAAAGTTCTGCCAAGACACAGCCAATAGAAAATATATCCCCTGCAGTGTCCTTGGAAAAGTTTCCTGCGCAAAAATTTTGCCGCCAAAGTAACAACTCCTGAATTTCTTTGGATGCTTCATCTCTCACCTCTATATGCTCCAAAAGATAATTCAAACTTAGGTTTGGTGGTAAACCAATGTTTTTTGAAGTTCTAGAGAGACTAGTATCAACTTTGTTAATGTTTGCATTGTAAGATTCAGGCAAAGGAGACTCAACCAAGTTTTGATGAAGGTGATACATTGGACTTAGATGTGCTGCATGATCAGAAAATGCAGATGCCTCTTCAGATTCTTCCAGATACTCATCAGCTTGGAGGATGACGGACCTCTTGTTGTCCACACCAAAGCCATGAAACGTATGCATTTCTAATTCATTTCTACTTTGTTCCTTCTCACGGGAGAAACCAAGGCGCACTGGATGAGGCCGAAAAAAGAGTTGACGACGTCCAACTGACCTTGGAACAGTGGGTTCAGAGGAAGACAACATAACATTCTTTGCAGTAATAGCAGCCTGTCCTGACATTTTGTAACCAAAAGTAATATCAATCCAGTGATGTATTAGAGATGAAACATGGGGGCTTTCCAGGGCATCTCGATGCAATCTAATGAACTCCTCAGGGCTGCTTGCCCATGGAGGTACAGCCAAATCAGACATACTGGGATGAATGGAGTAAAAGATGCGAGGATCGCAGTAAAACTCAGGGATGCACTCATCAGGGGTCCAATCATAAAGCCTTTGCATGTCAGAGGGATACTCATTAGGTTCATACACTGACCGAACTGCCTTTCGCAGGACACTCAGTGGCAGTCTCCTTGCTTTGTAGCTGCAAACAGCTAGCTCAGACAAACATTCGTCTGAAACATGATGCGGAAACTCAAATGTCGAATAGGTAAAATCTAATTGTTCATCTCCTTTTGCCAATCTCCATTTGCTTTTCCTTAAATCTCGCCAGCCTGAGTCACTATCATCTTCAGGTTTTTGGCTGAAATCTATGACCCATGGCATTACCGGGTGAAATGTGTGGTCCCCCCACCTTCGACCTGCTAGTTTGTTTAAGACAAGTAAATACTCAAAATTGCTTAGCTCACCCCTCCACCACTTAACAAAGTGACCCTGCCACTCCAAATCTGAAGATAATTTAAGATCAGAATAAAGGTCATAAGTATAACAACCCTCAACACACCACCTTCTTCTTGAAGCAGATGAATTGGTATCTCCAGAACCTATATCAGCCTTGCTATAGATCTTTAACCAACTCCATAATGAATCGGACAAAAATATGCTTGACGGACGAATGTCCCCATGCGAAACCTTCAACTCATGCAAGTGGGCTAACGCAGACAATAGCTGATATATCACAAAGTCTCTATGCCATTCTGATTTTATAGCATTGGGGCTATAGTAGAGAATATTTTCCAATGTATATGGGGCTTTGGGTAGCACTGAGACCAAACAATCAGATGATGTCAAAATGCCTAAAACTGGTGATAGATTTGGATGCCTGAGACTTTGAATCTTGATTTTCTCCTCTGAAAACGGTAACCCGAGAAGACGAAGGAAATTTTGGGTTTCATGTCCAGATGACTTTCCGTCAATCAGGCGATGTAGAGAGACTAAAATTTGATCTTCTGGGCACTCAGAAAGGTAACTAGAAGCAAGCTTCTGAAGATCAGAGGCAGAACATTTTCCAAACCGAGCAATTGGTAAAAGTGCACCTATCGCTCTCCAGCATGAAAACCTACCTGAAAGCTCGCAAGTAACACTGGGTGAACAATCCAAACACTCATCAGATTCAACAACATCATTCAAATTTTCACCCTCGCGATCTCCGAGACAACATCTTTCGCTGCAAAAACAGTGGCTCAATTGATAAATTCACTTCTTTACCCTGAGGAGAAATTATCATAAAAAATGAAATCGACCATACACGTGATTGGCTAAGCAACCATGTTCTTCCTTCCGGAGATACTCCAAAACGAACTGGGACGAAGCGGATTCACAAGATGCAGAAGAAGAAGCACAGGATCCCTCGCTAGAGTCAGAAACCTAAACAAACACCAATGGAAGCAGCTTTAATATGAACATTCCGACTAATTGTAATCTGGACAATTCGTATTATAAAGGAGGGAGAAAAGGGAAACCTTAACGACAGCGGATGATCCAAAATGTAGCGGCGAATTGGTGACGCCGTAAGAGAAGACGATCTGGTCAGAGAAGTCTGACTTGATCCGTTGTTCGAGACAATCGAAGCAAACGTCACTTGCTTCACTTCGCATCTCTTCTTTATCGGAAAATTTGGGTGCAGAGAGACGTCGAATGAATCGATCAATCTCGGCGACCTGAAAATCAAAATAAAAGCCCGGCCAAAGAAACGCCGTTTTATCCCTCAACGACAGCGTTTTGTTATTTATAAGTACTAACTTTAAATCATTATATTCAATAAATCTTATGACGGCCGTCGGGAATTTGCAAATGGGAGGTGGAGGAGGATCCATTGATGAGCTGAGTGAAGATGAGAAGAGAGCTCTCAGAGGAAGCAAATTCGCTCCGCTTACTTCTCTTCCATCGTCTTCTCGCTCTCAGCCTCCCAGGTTCTCCTCCTTAGGATTTTTGTTTTCTTCTTCCTTCTCTCGATTCGAAAGTCTGACTTTCCTTTGATGTTACGTCTACAGATTGGCTCATCCAGGTGGACCATTGAAGACGAATAAAGCGGCGGCTTTAGCCAAGTTTCTAGAGAGGAAGTTGCAAGATCCTAATGGATTGGCTTCTATTGATCCAGATCTTCTCGAAATGGCCGTCAAAAACGCACGAAACACCGTTATTTCGAGTGAGTACCATTTGAAACAGATATGTGATTACATTTGGCCAAAAGGCTTAGTAGTTGAAAGATGGCAACGCCATTGCCTTGTGACGTCTCTTGTGATGTATAAAGTCATTTGTTAGTGTAGTAGAAGACCGTGTAAGCAGCCTACAGAGTTTGTAGTTGATTATAATCACAATTGATGGTTCACCATTAAGCTGAGTGCTCAGGTGCAAAGCAAAATCTGTTGAGGTTTTTGGTAAGGTGTTCCTGTTAAGTCTAGTGCAGGAATATTGTAACTATCTTACGGGTACTGCAAGGAATTTTAGACCTTATCAGTTAGTTGAGAGCTGAAGATTTAAAATAAAGGGAGCTATAGAAAGGAGCTGAGGCCTTTTCGATTAGTCTAGAATCTTGGTTTGGGTTAGGACAGTTTAGGGTGTTCTAGTATTTACCCCAGGGTTTTATGTTTGGTATTTTGCTTCAGTTTGTTCTCTCTTTATTATGGATTCAGTTCAGTGAATTATGAGAGAATTACATCTGCTTCCTACCAGGTTTCCTGGATGTTGTAATATTCAGGTTGGATAATAGGGTGGAGAACTAGGGACAAGTTCTTCCGAAATTCAAGCTGAGTTGAAATCATAGAGGAACCTTAATAATTGATATAAGAGTCTAACCCTACCTTCAATGGTGGAGGAAAATGATATATAGTGGGTTTAGTTAGTAGAAACTATAGGTCGTACAAACAGGAGACCTTATAAGATCAACCAAAAGTTTGTATTCAATTGGTTCAAATGTTATGATAGAGCTGGAGATCTTTATGGCGTTGAAACTTCATTACATCATTGCAAGTAAAATCTGTGCATTGACGCATTCCATTGATTTTCGCAGTTGCATGGCATTCGTGAAATGAATATGCATAGGGACTATTTTTCTAAAACTTGTTCAATGTCTTCAGACTATATGTGAATTTGTAAATGTGGGCTAAGTCTAGCTCACTTCAAAACTTAGGACAATCATGTTTTTCCTTTATCTGTGAAAACAACAGAGCACGTTAACATGGAGAGATTCTCTTTTATCCAAGCCAATCCATATGAAAAAGATGCTTGTATTAGATATGTTATTGGGGAGTATATGTGGCAAAATGAATTTGTCTTAAGCTCTATAGTGTCGAATTGAAGGCATAATCTTTACTGGTCTCAGATGGGGCTTCGAGTTCGGGAAGAACAGTCCAACACGTTGCCTCATTCGAAGACGTCGAGGTATCTAATTCCCTCTAGTGTCTTTCATTCTATCAGGGTAAGGAATCAATGTTGTAGAATATGTTCTACTGGCCAGTTATTACGTTTTCTTCATCATGTCTAGGTACCTTCTGATGACGATAAGATAGTGAACACTAAGGTTAACAAAAAGAAAAAGAAGAACGCAAAGAAGAAAAAAGAGGAGAAAAAGAAGAAGAAAAACAAAAAGCATAAGGTTATCTACCTCACAGCCTTTTTCCTTATCTCATCTTTCGACTTGCTTTTCGTTTTCCCCACATGATTTTTACAAAGTCTTTATATGTTACTTTCTGGATTCTGTCACTCATATCTGCGTGTGAAAACTTTTTTGAAAGCAACAGGACACAGTCGATGAAGATGCCAAGTTAAAGAGACCCAAAAAGAAGTTGAAGCTTTAGTTCCTTTTTTCCCTATACATGACTCGTTACATGTTTGATGGAGATGGTTTAGTAGAACAAACCCATAGCCATCACTGGTATGTGTATGATACAAAGGATCGACTAGTGTGATAGTTATAGCGTAGATTAGCGTTCTGGTCTTTCTGTTTTACGTTGGTTAGCTTTCTCCAATTTTGTATGGTTAAATCTGATACTGAAGTTTTTTGTGGTTTAAAAAAAATAGCTTCATGAGTTTAAAATTTGTTCTAGTGATTGAAGAGCAATTTGCTCGTGTTGTTAGTCTACTTTGATTTCGCTATTGGTATGAGACTGTTGAGGAGTTGCTTAAGTTCATTGATAGAAGTGTTGTACCACTTTCAAGGGACAAGAAGAAACACTATGATTATAATCAGAGAGAAACAAATGAAGTTACTGAATTATCCCACACACACAGTTTCATAGAAAAAATGACAGTAGTAAGAATAAATATTAAACGAGTTCGCCGACATTTGGTAGATGAGGATACGAATGTTATGGTCCAAAAGATCTTTAAGAGAATAATACAAAACTCCAAAAGCTTCTCCACATGTGGCCAATACCACTCCAAGTCAAACCTTCGATTTCTATTTTTAAACTATTCCACATACAAAAAATTATTTATATACTCCTGTTTTTAATTAGTGAAGAAAAAATTTAAATTATTTTTAAATAATTAATATTTTACATATATATATATATATTTTTAGTCAGAAAAAAAAAATCTCCAAATACTTTATTCAAACTTAAACACAAATATCACAAGCAAAAGAAACCTCGTTAATATCACTGAAAACTAAACTAGTTACAACATTCAGAGCGATAACAAATGGAACCCAAAAAAAACGAGAAAGCATAAACATTAAACCCATCGGCAAGACAACTTACTTCATTATATACATGCAAAACACATACTATTCAGTCCCTAGTTAAAAAGTTTTGGCACATACGTACCAGAAAAAATAAGGGATGAGTATCCTCAATACATGTCCGCAAATATCCCACCACTAACTTTGAATCAACCTCGAGCTCAAGACAATCAACCTTCTTGTCCCACACAACATACAGCCTATAAAAGACACCCCACAACTCGACCAAAGGTGTCAGACTTATACCAACATTGAGGACAAAACCCTGCTGCCACTCTCCGGAACTATCACGTAACACCCCACATATGGTAGCAAGCCCAGGATTCCCTCGAAACGTTTTGTTCGTGTTCATCTTCCACCATATGTCTCAGGGTCGTGTCCAAGAGATTAATCTCCCCATCCGGGACAGAGGCAGTCGGGCATCCGAGACCACCTTATTTGCAGCCACAATCTCCAACTTTTCCTTCTTATGAAATCGAACTCGGTCCCGATATATATCATCCGCCCCAAAAACGTACTTACACGCCATTTCCAACACCACCATACCGCCACCCCCAAACAGGGTAGGCCAGGGACAATTCTCTACCATCTCTTGACTACAAAGGTTGTCGTATAGCCATACAGACTCAGAAAAGAGCCTGTGACAGTGGCATACAAAATACCATGAGCCGACGGGCAATCTCAAAGAGCGTGAAGGATGGACTTAAACCCTCCTCTACAAACCAGAAAAATCGTCGAGGATCTTAGGTGGCGCATTGATCTTTCTTCATTAGACATTAAATCTTGATGTGCAGTCAACCAAAGAAAAATCAAAACTCTTTCTGGTACCATCAACGACCAAATTTTATCGAAGAACTGCCCATATAAGGACGAGGTGGCTGTGATCTCAGAAACATAGCAGAGTAGGCGGATTTGACCAAAAATTGACCATTCAATGACCCAACCCACACTAAGCAATCTTTAAAACCATTGAAATAACTAATAACAATCGATAAAAGATGGAGCCAGATTGAGTGAGGGACAAAACCTTTAATCCTCGAAGCCATCGAACCAGAGCTCGCAGACCAAAGGTCTCGGGCGAGCATATTGAGCTCATTCGCAGGAAGAGAGCCATTAGTAAATTCAATTAATGGTCCCACGGTTAACCATTTGTCCATCCATAAAACGAATAGAAGAATCATCATCAGTTGACCATCATATTAGGCATCACCACCTCCCGGAGGCTACGCATAATGCTCCTCCAGATCGGAGACCAAGTACCTTTCAGGAGGCTCAAAGAAGGCGCATTATACGATTGTAATTTATACTTATGAGTGATAACATTCGTCCACAATTCTCCCCGATCCGAAATCAGTCTCCAACCGAGTTTTGACACTAAGGATTTGTTCATGTCTTCCACCATCCGAATCCCACCTTCACACTTGGGGTGATAAACATTATACCAAGAAACAAAACTCATTTTACGACATTTCGAAGACCCTCCCCATAAGAATATATGAGACAACTTATCAAACTTATTGATAGTAGCTGTCAGAAGAATAATAATACTCATAATATGCATAGGGAATGAGGAGAGAATAACTTTTGTCAGTGTTAAACATCCCGCAAAACTAAGACATTTACTTTTCCAACCCACCAGACGCGAAGACACACGCTCCAAGATCTCATTAAATGTATCATTGGTAATTATCTTATGGAGGACCGACATACCTAAATACTTCCCAAGATCTTGCGTCCCTTGAATGCCACTCTCACTACAAATATCATTCATCAATTGGCGGCTCATATTATTTGAGAAGAAGATCTTGGACTTCTCTAAGCTTACTCGTGTCCTGAAGACACGTAAAATTGATCAAAGACCCCCCGAAGAACCCTAACCTGACCAATAGAGGCTTCCACAAAGAGGATTAAATCATCCGCAAAACACCTATGTGAGATAAACGTGCCACCAAGAGATAGTCGGATCGATTTCCATTCCTTGGCCACAACAGCTTGGTCCACTAGATGACAAATACACTCTATACACAAAACAAATAAGTAAGGATACATGGGATCCCCTTGCCGCATCCCACGTCTTAGCAAAAACGAACCTGCTACCTCACCAATTCAAAGTAATTGCATCGAGGCACCGGAAACCCCACACATTATCCAGCTAACCCAATCCTCCAGAAATTTAGACGCGCGTAAAGTATCCACAAGAAAGTCCCACCGGATCATATCATAGGTTTTTTCCAAGTCGAGCTTAAGCAACATCCACCCTTTGCGACCATTTTTCCTACGGATGGAATGCACAAGTTCTTACATAACAATGATATTACCCACACTAAGACGTCTCGATATAAAGCTAGCCTGAGTCGGGCCTATCAATTTTGGCATAATGTGCTTTAATCGGTCAACAAGAGTCTTTGTGATAATATGGAAAAGAACGTTGCAAAGTCTTATCGAACGAAACTGGCGGATATTCTTCGGTTGTTGCACTTTTGCAATGAGGATTAACAACATATTATTAACTTCTAGTGGCAGCAACCTTCTAGCAAATAAGTCTTACACTAACTTCACTACAGATGGACCTACAATATCCATACATTCCTAATAAAAGATCGATTGGAACCCATCCATACTTGGAGCATTGACTTTCCCCATAGCCCGAACCACTTGCTCAATCTCCAAGGCTGCAAAAGGACCTCTCATAACAGTCTAATCCAACATAGATATACATGTGAAGCCTGCATGAGGAAGACACGTAACACTCTGATCCACATCCTCCATCGAGTACATTTTTTTGTAGAAATCCAGAGCCAAAGCTTCGAGTCTCACAGAATTCGTGCACCACACGCCATCAGAGCCCTTCAACATCTCAATCTTGTTTCTCACTCGACGTATAATGGTCGATATATGAAAAAATCTAGTATCACTCTCTCCCATTGTAATCTATTTTTCTCTGGACTTTGACGCCATAAAGTCTCTTCCTGCTCAAGAACCTCATCTAACTACTTAGACTCTTACAAAATTCGAGATTGAAAAAAGGATAATGAGTTCAACAATTGAGCTTTCCGAAGATGAATATTACCAAATACCTTCTTATTCCACCGTCTCAACAACATTTGAAGACTAAGGGTCGAAGATGTAGTTATATTAGGATCCCAAGAAGTCACGAGCATCTCTTTAAAACTATCATGGTGTAACTAGAATGCTTCAAAAAAAAATGGTCGACGTCATGGATCCCCGGATGTGCATGGAGAGAATTACATGAACATCAGAGAATGGTCCGAAGAGAGAAAAGGAAGGTGCGACACCTTGGCCTTATGCCATCTTAATCGGAACTGCGGGCACCATAATACTTTATCGAGACATTTGGCAACATAAGTTTGCACAGTACGGCCTCGTTTCCAAGTAAAAGGTTGTCTACTAAATCCCATATCGATAAAGGACTTTGAACTAATCCACTCACCAAACACCACAGAGTCCGGGGATAACCCACCACTACCACGAGCCGATTTATCAAGGCGAAATATAGTATTAAAGTCTCTTCTTACCAACAATGGATCCGATATTCGATCAATAACCTCGCTCAATTTCTCACACAAACCACCTCTTCTCATGGCTAAAGGGGACGCATAGTCTGAATTCAAATGAAAATATCAACCGCCACATGAATAAATTGAGGATCAGCTTCCCGAATTGTCACAACCCCAATACTCGACTTTCAATTTAGCCAAAGATCTCCACTTTGACCAATAGCATCAACTCGAGCTGATTGGTCAAACCCAAGACTCCTACATATTACTTTAGCCTTATCCCCTCCTGCATGAGTTTAGAATAAAGCCAAGATATCTACATTGTTTTTCTTCAGTAGATACATGATAGATCTTCTGAAATTAGGTTTATTTGCCCCTTGGCAATTCCAAAAAAAGACAATTCATCATTAACCAAATTTTATGCGTAAGGGTTGTTGAGGCAAACGGTTAAACCTCTCCCAAACTAGTATATGACTCATCTGGATATGTGTTTGAATTACAACCCCAATGAGAATCAATAGCCATTAATAGGGAATTCTCTTACCTTAAGTAGCCTTGATGGGAGCCCGTGCTTGCATCCAAATTAAAAATCGCACCATGTATAGTCGGTGATGTATGCTCCACTTGCAAGTGTTTCCCTTATTTCTCGAAGTCCAATTCCAAGGTCATCCAAGAATCTCCAAAAATCAGACCCTTCCTTGGTCTATTCAGCTTCATGGCCCGTGATTTTTGACCACTCACATAGCCTTTATTAGTGCCAATTTGTTTCTCTTTTATGCCAATTCTAGGTCCACCTTTTCGTGCGTTGATGGAGCTTTCCTGAATCTCAGTATTTCTGAACCGGACCCTTTTGCTTTTACGATCGAGCTTCTTTTTAGAAAATTTTCCTTGTCGCCCATATTCGAATCTTTAATTTCCTAGCGGTTTGTAATGTTCGTTTCTCCTGACAGCCTCTTCGAGCTTTGAAATAGAGAAGTACAATGCGCATTGTATTGCCATAAATATAAAGTATAGAAGGTAAAACAATTTCAAACTAAAGCAAATATTGGGACCACTTTGTCTTTTAGCTCCAACGGCTCTATTATCCTTTTAGGAAGAATACTAGTCTTGATGATTTGCCTATTTTCACAAATTCTTCTAGCAAAGTATGGTCACTTGTGAACTCCGGTGATCCTATTTTTGTACGATGATAATTTTCACCGGAATACCCCCAAATTTGCACATTCGAGATTCGTCCTTCCCTTGATAGTTTTGACCTATTTTCTAACATCTCGAGTACTTGTGCATGGGGATGAAATCGGTCTCTACGGTGTGTCCGGAACAAGCATTATCTTCTTAGGCGTCTGCGTGCACACGTGCATTAAGTGGCCATACAACCCACATTGAGAACATATGTTGGACATACCCTCGTAAGTCACATAGAACCACTCACCATTGATGACCATTAACCCTTTCAAAGGCTCGGGTAGGTTAACCTCGACACAAACCTTCGCAAACCTAGCTCTTTTAAAGTTAATCGTATTCAAATTCACTTTAATCGGTTTACCTAATCCCTGAGCAAAAAATAGAAATGTGCTTTGTGATACAAATTCAGTGGCATATTCATCATCCGCACCCACACCGGAGTAGTGAAGATTCACGTCTCAACGGATCAAACTCCGAGGACCATGCTTGCACCATAAGATAACTCCCGAACAACCTTCAAGGCCTACATGTTAGCACATCCAAACACTCATCTTCCATCTCGAATCTAACCATAAAGAATTGTCGAGATAAGTTTGTCACGTACATTGCTCCTGGCGGCTTCCAAAGTTCACGCAACCTTTGGGACATCGTTGCGATCGGTACAGTCCGAGCTAATGTTTTCACGATCAAACAGTTTTTCCAGGTCACATTCATAGCGTCTAGAAATTTTGCACCAACTGTAAATACCGGTTCTCTCGTCATACCACTAAGAAACTCTAACGAGATCATCTTCTCCACAAAGCTATCGGCTATTAACGCTTGCGAGTCTAAGTGATCAGTTACCTGACATCCTTTAACCTTGTTTACCCACGTTCCTTGCTTGTCCGACGGATCCCTAGGTGGCGGACCACCCCCTCCAGCTTCGATCATGGTCGTATTCGTTGCTCCTACACCTGTAACTCTAATCTTTCTTAGCGCCGTCATATTTTTCCCTTATCGTCTAGCGTCAATTTAAATATATATTTGACTTAAACTTTTTTATTTTATCTTCATTTTTTTTTTGTCTCTCATTTCATTTTTTCAAAAAAATTATTCAAATAATATTTCACAAAATTTGTTGACATATATGAAATTTGTAAAAGTTCAACTAATTTATCAAAGTCCTAATAATACTTCGAATTTTCGTAATTCATATTAATTGCTCCTCGATATTTTATTTGTTAGTACTTAAAACTAGGAGTCTAGGACCAAGTCCAAATTAAGTGAAGTCATCTTCAAAAAGTTTAGCCGACAGAAAATCTGCAGTAGATCTCAGCCGTACAATATTCACAGAAATGCCATTTATAGCCGTTGGATTGGTCATCACGTAAATCAATTACAGTGTCGCCTTTTTAAGTGATCTAAAAGACAAAATAGTAACTTTGGAGGAACAGTGAATTCATACGATCCTCATGCGCCCTTCAATGCGGCTAGTTTTCACGCGCTTTCAATCATTTAACAAAACATTTTGCTTATTTTTTTTTATTTTCTGTGTGGTAAAAACCAAAACATTTTATTTGTTTTGCTTTTGTGGCACACTATATGTTTTATGATTATGTGTTTTACTTGACCAAATTATGATACTTGTAAAACATAAAAGAATCTTTGGATTTTTGTTTCGTGGTCCAAATGCTAATTTATACGTTCAATAATATTAGAAAAACACAATATTAACGATCCAAATATATCATTTTTTTAATCAAAACTAAAGATTTGGTTTTTAGTCGACAAATCCATTTTATCCCACTTTTTAGCAAAATCAATTACATACAATTCACATAGGAAATTAAATTAATTAATTTATAATCTATATTAGTAAGTGTATGTATGTGTTACTATATATATGAGATATATATATATATATATATACATATTATACCGACTCAATCAGGAATTAAATTTATATGTTAACTTATATATCGATATAGCCAACCAAAATAATTGTTTGTAGACTATATTTCTTCACATAAAAGCTACACATATGTAAAATCCAAACTCATTTTAAATTCGTTTTGATAAAACTAACTTATAGTAGTACAATGACACTTATAATCGATCATTCAAAGCATTAAATTTTACAAATCATACAAATATCGAAAGTGGTATATTACATTCTTTGTAGTGTGAAGTGACCCTAAAACGAATTTGGTGTTGAGTGCGATTCATACTCTTCACACTTCGAAAGTGGTATTTAATTAAACAGACCAGTGTTTTTTCTTAGTTGTATTCATCTCAAAAAATGAAACCAAATTATGTCTTAGACTTAGACTAACCAAACACTATGTTAAAAGTGTAAAGACCATTATCATTTTGATTGGTTAATTGGGATTTTATGCAAACACGGTTTGCAAATAATATTTTTATTTTGTTACTAATCAATATTTTATTTAAAATTAGTGATTCATTAGAAAAACGGTTGTTTCAAATTCATTATGGAATCGTTTTAAATAAACTCATTTATAAGTGTTTGGACTTTTGTTTGCATTTTAATTATCGTGAATATTGAATTTTGAGATGTTTAACAAATTGTTGTTACATTTAAAAAATACTTTCATTTTTATTAGAGATTTTAAAAATAAAAAATTAGTTTCATATTATAAAATGTTTTTTATATTTCTTTGTACAATTAAATATTCTTTTTGGAGGGTTCTGCCTTTGAAATGAGAGTTAAATTAATAGTTTGAGTTTCATCCTAAGGATATATGCGACTTATTAGCGAATTTATACTAAATATAAAATAATTTATTTAATAAAACTTTTAGTTTCTAATTGGCATATGCTTGTTTTCATATAGAATTTTATATTTTAAAACAAATGTAGTATATTATCACATCATTTCCAAAATAATCATTTAAATAAAACTTTGTTTAGTAAATTTTATTTAATTATATTATTCAATTGGTGCATTATCACTCATCAATTTTCCTGTAAACAATTTTCGGTGCAATTTTCTTTTTCTAATTACTATTTCCAGTAAGGTTTTAAATGATTTTCGTATCAACCATTAATTTTTTTAACATTCATTATTTTGTTTGTACAAATATAACATTAACTACAAATCAGATATTGTTATTATTTCAATAATTACTTATTAACAAAAAAAATATCGTTCACATGTTTTAAAAGTAACAAAACAGAAATTGTTTTAAACTAATTTCTCTTTTATAATAAACAAAAACGAGCCAAACTCATAGGCATGGATAATACGAATAAATAAGACCTAAAATTAGACTCAGATGAAGTGAGGTCAATATTAGCACACCGATTTAAGTATAATTAAGATGCAAACCCGCCTTTTAAACACGGGCTTATTTGATTTTTATGATATTATAATTGAATATTCAGGTTATTACTTATATAACTATAAATATGGATAATATTTTATACTATTATAAAATTGATAGCATATTTCTAATGTCTATTATTAGTTTGAATTTGGTTAACAAAGTTTACCTTATATAACAAAAAAAGATCGACGAATACGTAAACATATCTCTTATACCTATATACTCTTAATTGTCTTATAACCATAGATTACTGCATTTGTGTAACTATTGGACTTTTTAGATAGTACACGTAATTTGACTTTTAAAGTTACAATTTAAACTGACATATTTAGTGAACCTTCTTAACCCACACCTAAACCATGATTTATCAACTGAGCAGAATCGATCATGACAAAATTTCTCACAAAACATCTCTACTACTTAAATTTTCACCTAAAACTAATCGTAACTCACCATAGGAAACAATAATCACAAAACGAAACTACGTACGATCGATGAAGATTCGACATTTTGAACTTCTTTTCAATCAATTTCTCACTTGCTTATTTGAGAATATTGGTAGACAAATTTCTGTCTATTTAGAGTTTCCAATTATCACTATAAATCTTTTACAAAATGTTTTGAGATTATTAATCCATATTCTTAAAAAAAAAATTCTATTGTATTATGATTCAAATCTAAGTTACTCGGTGCATGGAGTTTTTCTTTTTGTGTGTTTACGATAAAATATAATTTTGTTAAATAATTGTTACAAACGGGCTTTTTCTAGGTTTGGTCTTAAAATTTGTTTTATATTTGGTTAATCATATAACCATGATACTCCACGTATATGATATTTGAACTTTAAAGTACGTTTTAGTTTGAACAGATTTTAGTTTTAAAAAACCTCTTAATTCTTACAGAGAATAAGTATTTGTAGTTTTGAGGTTTTTGTTATCATTTATACGGTTATAATTTTATTTTTTGCACTTGTTTAAAGATTTTTTTTGGGAGGCCAATATTTATTTAATTTCTCTTTTTTGACTTTGTGTATGTTTTTTTATGTGTTTTCAAAAGTTATATTTTTCTATCAAACATGTTTTTTTCTCTTGGTTTCTCTTATTTAAAGCAAAGAGTAGTGCAACAAGCAAAACTTTTTGGCTTGTTTAATTCTTTTAATAACTGCATAAACTTTTGGCTTGTTTAATTTTTTTAATAAAATTTCTCGTTCATATAGTAGATTTTTTATAAAAAAATTCATGTTGAATTTTTTTTTTTTTCAACTAGCCTACTGGCTTTTTTAAAATCCCACTCCTACTCTGCAAGTAGGGGGTTCGATCCCTGGTGTCTTGAAGATTTGTAAAGTGACAACATCACTGTGCCACCTGTCCTCGTCCATAAACATTATAAAACACACCATAAAATTAATAAAATTGATTCTTAGTACAAACATTATAAAACACACCATAAAAAAACCAAAAAAGTTAGAGTTCTTACAAACATTGATTCTTAGTACAATTTCCTAGACCTAAAATTAATAAAATTGGTGAATGCATCTTGAGTGAGCCCAAAGGTAACCAATAACAATAATAGGGCACCATTCTGAATTTATTATTAGTAATTTTTGTTACTCATTTCTAAGCCTAGGACCAAATCCATTAGAGAGTAGTTTACTACTTGAAGATCAAAAAATAAAAAATAGAAAACAAACTCGAATCACTTCCACAACACAACATGATTCCAAAAGAGATTGATATGCAATTTTCACTCAAAATTTTGTCCGACTAATCATTTTCAAATGCCTTGAAATCTTTTCAGTTTGTAGATCAGTGAATACGAAGACATGCGTAAGCTTAAACTTTGTTAGATTAGGTTTTTGCATTTTTATCCATTAAGTAAACAGATTTGAATCTCATATGATTATTTTCTTTCGATACTTCTTTCTACTTTTATTCGTTACTACTTCTGTTTTCTTCCCGTTGACTCTTCTTTATTTATTTAGCTCTTAAGATTAGATCTCTCTGTGATGTAATTTCATACTTCTTCTTTGCAACTTCAGATGTTACGATTTATGATTGAAAGATTATCAATCGCAAAATTATATATTAGAACAACACAACAAATTTTGAAGTCTAATCATTTACAACAAATTAGATCTCATATCTTTGTTTAAGCAAATTTTAGTCTGCATGCATTACAATAACTAAGATACATGGAATATTTACATATTAATAAACTCTGTTAATTTTAATTATTAGAGTTTAATTTTCACTCGATTAAATTCAAACATTCGAGAGAAGAATCGTTGTAATACATGACTTGTTTTTTTAGGTTTTAAAAAGTTGATCATCGTTTCCTTATATTTTCTACAGATTTTGAACAACAAAAGATGGAAATACATACAAAAGTAGATAAAATATTATTTTTTATGAAAATTATTGCAGAATTTTCGTATGTATGACCAGTCAAGTGCAGCAGCCAGTAGCTGCTAATCAGAATTTATTTTATTTAAGTCTTATATAATTGAAAATTAAATTAGCAGATAAAATGGCTGGTTAAGTAAACTAAATAAAGTAAAAGTGTTAACATCAATTAATAAACAACACATGAATTAATCTTGACAAAGATATTGGCATGTGGTTTTTATTTGCAACTTGAGCCGACACAAATTGTTTTCCTTGACTTAAACTGTTATGTTAACTCCCTTTGACTTTCTTTTTACCATTTGGTGATTTAAACCATCATTTATATATTTCGCGTGTGGTGTTTTGTTATAATAAATAATCGCATTAGCTTATGAAACCTAGAAAAATAAAACAGTATTATTATTTTCTAAAGTTTTTTTTTCCATGTTGACAAAAAAGGTTTTTTTCCATTATTATTTTATCTTAATTACATATTTTAACGTTCCCTATTTTTTCACACCATGGAATTATTAAATGAACTTCTTTATTTTGTCTCCTTTAGAAAAAGTCGGAAATTTTGATTTATTTATTGTTTTCTGGTAAATGACAGTCGAAATTATATTCAAATCGGTGTGCCATATTCCAAAATTTGAGTTTTACGCTACAAAAAATAAAATAAATAACAAGTTGTGAACATTAAAAATCTTTATTCTCCTATGAAGATTTTGGACATTTTACATTTACAATTTCATGACTACAATTAAAGATAACCATTTAATTGAAAAAAAGAGATATTAGTTTTGCTTTTAAATTTTGTCAAAAAGGTAACAATGTAATCATAGTTTTAGTTTGTGTTATATGCTTAACTTTTAAAACGATTTTCATTATATTTTTCCGAATTTTTAAATATTTGATTTTGGGCTGAGAATTAGAAAGAAAACAAATGTTCATTCACTCTTTTAGGCGACAAGAAATTACATCCCTTCTCTTTTTGTTTATAAATTGCATGTTTTTGTTGCTTATGCAGTTATGCTTAGTTGCTTACGATATTACGACAATTTCCAAAGAGAGAACAAAACAGATTCAAATGTAGTACAGTATAATAGTATAAAATAAGAAATTAATATAACTAATTGATTTCAGTAGATGTTGAAGGTGTTATTAATGTTGAATACACACGATATTTTAGTGAAAAACTGCAAATAAAAAAAGATTGATTTGTAAACTAAACTACAAATAGGTACGGTGGTTACATGCTCAAGGTAACAGTTAAGGTATCTTAGAGCACCTTTAACGCTAAAATTGTTAAAGGTGCTTAACTGTTCACTTTTTTTTTTTTTTTAAACAAATTAGCCAATCCGGGTTCGCTATGTGGCAAACCCGGCTCTTAAAAATTCTCTTTTAAGAACCGGGTTCGCCACATGGCGAACCCAGATTAGCTGCTTTGTTTTGACAAAAAAAAAAAAAAAATATTAAAAAATGGTTAGAGACCCCTAATGGGTCTCACCATTAAAGATGCTCTTAAGCTCGACTATCCTAGTACACGTGAGTAAAATATAAAAACTACTAATTGTAAAAATAATATTAATTTTAAATGTAATATAATATGAGTAGTGAAGGTAAAAAATGAGAGTACACTCTAAATAATGAAATATTATTTGCAAATAACATCTAGGCTATCTAGGCTAGTGTTAGACGGTAAGAAAAAAGAAATGTATTGTATTTGCATAATCCATGATCGAGTTTTTCTGTCTACAATATATAGAAATTTGTCTATTGGTCCGGCCAGTTGTGACCTAATATAATATGACGTTGACAAAAAAAATGAAATATTATTTTTATTGTTTATGAAGGGATGGTGTTTTTTAAATAAAAGAAGATGATGCCGAGAACATGTGACCCAGTAGTGTAGTCACTTTACAAATTATCAAGGCATTAGGGATTGAACCCTTACCTGCAGTAGTAAAAACATGATTTAAAAATTATTAGGCTAGTTGAAAAAAAAAAAATGTATATGTTGATGGGAAAAAGAAATAAAAAAAAAAGGGAAAATGAAGAAGAAAAGAAAAGGCAATAAAGAAAGAGAGAAGTGATATTAATACAATGTTTGGCGCGTATATTAACCACCACCGGCAAAAAAACCCACAAAAAAGGCGAGCACGCATAAAGAAAGATCTATACTTCCTTCTCCCATCCCTTCCAAATTCCAACCTCAACCAACAACTACAAAATATCATCATTCTTTAAATATTATTATTAAAATTTTATACTCCTTTCAATTTAACCCAAAAAAAGTAGAATCGAAGCCGAAATCTCAAATTTTTAAAAAGGTTTCAGCTTTAAGCAAAGAGATCAAGCGACTGAAGAGTGGTGTGGAGACAGAACCAACCACGATCTCTGGTTTTTTTTCTCTTTCTTTCTTCCATCTCTCACAGAAATAAACAAAGAAAGATAGAAGGTTTTTTCCCGACACTCCCATTTGATTGGAGAGCTCGACATTGGTGGGTTAGGCTTGTTCTGTTTCTCTGTTCCGACAAGAGGTTTGAGATAGTTAATAAATGGAGCGGTACGGTCGCGCCGGTGAAGAAGAGTCGCGATCGGATCCATCACTTGAATGGACCGCTCCAGGTACCCAAACCAGTATTGCAGGTAACGTTTAATGGCCTTTTCCTGCATTTTCTCTTTCTGTTAATGTCTGATTTCGTGGGCTTAAATATGCGATTAGCTTTTTTTGTGTGAATTATTAAAAGTTTTTGTTTTTTTTCAAAATGCGGCGTTTGTTTTGCTTCGATGTGGTGGTTAGGGTTGCGAGGCGGTGGTGGTGAATCGTACCCGGAGCGACTCGATGAACCCGATTGTATTTATTACTTAAAAACCGGTGTTTGCGGGTACGGGTCGAGATGTCGGTTTAATCACCCACGAAACCGTGCTCCGGTAATTAAACTCTCTCTCTTTCTCTCTCTGTTTTCTATTTTCTGGGTTTTTCTGATAAAGTGCCTCTCTTTTTTATTGTCTGATGCATTGTTGAATCAATGATGTGATAACACTAAAGCAGTATCTAGCATTCTTAATTTGTTTGAAGCTCTCATCGGATGTTCTTAGTTTCATAACTTTAGGTCTTGGGAGGTCTGAGAACAGAAGCTGGAGGGTTCCCGGAGAGAATTGGACAACCTGTGTGTCAGGTATTTATTCCATGGATAAGAGTTGGTTGTGATGTAATGTAGCCTATTCTCACTTTGATGCTTTCTTGGTACAGCATTTTGTGCGAACTGGAACATGTAAATTTGGTGCGTCTTGCAAGTATCATCATCCTAGACAAGAAGTAGCAGGAGGAGATTCTGTTACTCCTATCTCATTGAATCACATGGGTTTTCCTTTACGTCCAGTTTGTTCAATCTCTCTGGTCTTTTGGTTTATTCGGTCTTTTGCTTTATGTTTGGTTCCTTGTGACTGTGTATTGTATTGGTAATGAAAGATCTCTCAAAGTTTCCTTTTTAATTGATTTTGACAGGGGGAGAAAGAATGCTCCTATTACATGAGAACTGGTCAGTGTAAATTCGGTTCCACTTGTCGATTTAACCATCCAGTTCCTCCTGGTGTACAATGTCCATCACAGCAGCAGCAGCAACAACAACAACAGTTACCAGCTATTTATTCATCGCTTCAGTCTCAGTCTCTTCCTTCATCGCAGCAATATGGAGTAGTTTTAGCAAGGCCTCAGCTTTTACCAGGCTCATATGTTCAAAACCCTTATGGTTACAGTCAAATGGTTCTTCCTTCTGCTATGCTTCCATACTCAGGCTGGAATCCGTATCAGGTAATGTTGGATAGAAACCATTTTGTTTTTCAACAATTTCTTTCTATTAATTAACCTCGTGCTTTTGATTTAGGCTTCACCTGGGACTCAGCCATCAATGGGATCCAGCTCTATTTATGGTGGTATTACGCCGTTATCTCCTTCAGCACCTGCTTATCAGTCTAGTCCTGTAAATAAGGAACAAACATTTCCTCAGCGACCTGGACAACCCGATTGTCAATACTTTATGAGAACCAGAGATTGTAAATTTGGATCATCTTGCAGATACCATCATCCACTGGAAGCAACATCGCCTAAGGCTATTAGCCTCAGCCAGATTGGCCTCCCACTTCGTCCTGTAAGTCTTATAATCAGCACTAGAGTTTGATAAATGAGAAGTTGTTTATAGAATCTCTGTTTCTTGATGTGATTATAAAGCTTTGTTTTTTCATCCATTCATAGAAACAACTCAGTGGTAGATTTGTCATGATTTTCGAAATTTGTAGTTCGTCACTCTGTACAATTATGCATCTGATGACAAAGAGAAAGCTTATTATAAAAGTAACTTGTTTCGCAGGGCGCAGTGCAAATGTACTTACTTTGCGCAACATGGAATTTGCAAGTTTGGATCTGCCTGCAAATTTGACCACTCCATGAGCTCTTCTTCTGTAAGTTATAGCCCGTCAAGTTCTTTGCTCACGGACACGGTAGCTCACAGGTCCTCATCACTTGGCACGTTAGCTCAATCATCATCATCCTTGTCTGACCAACGTACAGAGCTTCTCTCATCAAGCTCCATAATACCCAAAACAACAAGTAGTGGCTCAGAAACTGTGGCTGCAGGAGTTTCTTCTTCTTCTGTGACCAGCAGTATGAGCAATCCCGAGCCTGCCTGAGACACAAAAAAATGATGACTCAGCTAGCATCGAGGATAAGACTTCAAGTTAAAGAGGCGAAACTAAGAGGAGACAAGAGAACCTCTCTCTCTCTATTCTTCTTCGATTGTTATCTCTATTTACTCTCTCCTCTTCTTTTCATCAAACTTTTATGGACTCAGGAACATATTAAAAAACAAAACAGAATATTTTTGGGGTGGAGAGACAACACCAGCATGAAGCAAAGCAGAGAGAAAGAGACGAAATGAGCTCACTTTCTCTATTAAGTGTTCTGTGTTATGTCTCTCCCTTTAGGTTTCACTTACCATGTGCATATCATTCCTTCATACGGCTATCTCTTCTTATTTCTGTTGTTTTTCTCTATTTGGAAACACTCACTAATAAATGGCTTATTATTCACCACACCTTTGATTTCTGACAATTCTCTTGTTTACTTTGTAAAGTTGATGAAATATGAGAATTGAGAGACCGAATTTTCCTTTATCCACGTGTTTCTTTCATGTTTTACATGCTATGTTGTGTTTTTTCAAGAAAGTTTAACACTTAGATGCTTTAACCATGATAGATTTACAAAAGAAAAATTGTAAAGTTACATGATAAAAAAAAATTCTAATTCTCAAGGTTGTTGGAATAGCAACAAGAAGAGAAAGAAGAAATACAAAAAGCAAAACAGGCAAATCACAAAGTCATGTTTTCTACGTTTGTTCTCCTTGTTCTACATGCGATCCGTACAAATTTGATCATGAAAACTACTGTTAATGTGGAAGTAGTAGTCAGTAGTTCTGGTACTTGGTTCTTTGTGTTAGTGATATAACATGTGCATGTCTGGTTTGTTCGTTGCGTCTAGTTTTACTCAAACAACAGAAAAAAAAAACCATAATCATGAGTTTGGTCACTGAAACATCACAACAAAGCTTTCAACAACCCTAAAATAACTACTTATCATTAAATGCTTTATCTCTGACTTACTATTTTATCTCTGACTTACTACTTAGATCTTACCATAATTAAGACTATTAACATATAGTCTGTTGTATATGAGTTGCAGTAGACTTCACAAATGTTTGGCGATACTTGATTTATTTACTCTTTTTTTCCAAAAAAAAAAAGACCTTATATGTTTGATATGCAGTTCAATTATATGATTGATTCTCCGCTGATTTAAACCAAAAAGAAAGTGAAATTGATCAACATTGGAAAAGGGAGAAATTGAGTTGTATGAAAGAAAGTCAAAAACCTTAAAACAAATTAAAAAATGAAATAAAAGAGTTGTGATGTTGAGTAGTTGTAGCCAAAAGTTAAAGCAAAATGAGGGAGACATAAAACAGTGATTGAGCAATGAAAGACCAAACAAGTCATGACCAAAACACATGTCCAAAGACCCAAAACACCATCATTCTACTTCACTGAATTATGTCCATCTCACATTCACTATAATATTTTAATAAACACCCAATTATTTAATGACAAATTTCCTTTAATCTAAATCCTTTTTTCCATAACCAAAATTCTCAATGATAAACTAATGTCAAAATTAGAGATATCTGAGTTTTGCAGCTAATATTGTAATTAATTATGACATACATCTAGTGCACTTCTAGTCATATATCCGTTTTGCGGAAGTCATTTGATTTCATTATTATAAGTTTATAACACACCACTTATTAATATAAATATAATGAGTGTGTTGGAAGTAGCATGGACAAAAAGTGGTCTTTAATACAACTCGCATTACCCCTTTTTGCTAATCAAAACCATAATACAGAAATTAAAGAAAAAAATAAAACACAAAAGAAAAAAATTAAAACTCCATGGTAAGGTAGCCCTTATGGTGCATGAATCAATAAGCAGAATATATAATAAAGTCGATAACATACAGTTAACAACATTAATCAAAGGATCATCAAATAAACGTAGATACTAGTAATATTATTGCTTATATATATTAAAGCGAATTATTATATGGAATGTTCTAAAAGACTGAGTAGAAGCCTGTAGTGTCTGCGACAACATCTCCAAAAGCAGCCATAGAAGAAGAAGATAAATTTTGCGGTTCCATTATCGCGTAATCTTCCATAGCCATAGAAGCTGCAGCAGCACCATAGTCAGTGATCATGGCAGAGAGATCACAGGAACCAAAGTCATGATGATTCATCATCATCAAATCACTGTCTTCGAAGTAATTATTACCAAACCCACCGTATGAGTCAGAGGCTTTGCTTGCTGGAGTTGAGAAACAATCTCCTGTTTGATTTTGGGTGGTGATGGTTTCTGCAGGTGGTTTAAGGCAATGGTTTGGGACAATGCAGTCCAAGTAACCAGAGTTGTTATTTGAGCTGTTATGTTCATGGCTTGTTAATGAGAAGAAGAAGTTGTTTTCTTCGTCTAGTGATGAAGACAACGAGCCATTAGAAGACGAGTTTTGAGGACTGTTACCAAACGTTTGAATATCCGCGTTTTGTTGACGAGCAGGCGTTTTGAAAGAAGCAGCGGGTAAGACTGTTTGAGGGAGAGTATGTTTAGGTTGTTGTTGGTGATGATAATTTATGAGGATGATGATCAATGACAAACTGTGGAGAAGAGTTTGGTAAGAAAGATTGGTTGTTATTGTATGGAGAGACGATAAGAGAATGGAGATTAGGGTTTGTAAGGATGGTGTGAACATCAGTTGGAGTGTAGACGAAGTTGGTTCGAGCTTGAGTGCCTCTCATTGAAAGAGCAGCTCTATCATAAGCAAGAGCAGCTTCATGAGCTGTGTCAAAAGTACCAAGCCAGTGACGTTCTTTAGTAGTTGGATCTCTAATCTCGGCTGCATAGCGACCCCATGGACGTCTCCTGACTCCTAGGAACCTCCCTGGCTCTGCTTGCTTTGATCTCCGGCCTCGTCTTTCACCTGTTGCAGTGGTGGTTGTAGTGGTTGTGTTTTGGTGGATTAGAGCAAAACTCATTTGAGTTTGGGATGTTTCAAAGGGTTTATTATGATCTAGGGTTTTGGAGGTTGACATGATGGTAAGAAAATGAAGAACTAGTGCTTTAGAAAGGAGGTTTTCTTGTAGGGTTTTGGTAGATAAAGTGTTAAGAGTAAGGAAGGTTTTTTTTTGTTGCTTCTGTCTGAAGATGATGAGTAGTGTTTGGGAATGGAAGTGAAGTATTGTTATAAATAGAGAGACACTGAGCTTGGTAGAGAGAAGATAGAGATACTTCACTTTTGATTCAACTGCTTTTAGTAGACTATCTTTTGTTTCTTTTTCCAAATATATTATATTTAGCTCCAACGACAACAACAAAAAAAGAGAAAAAACGTTGACACATCAGTTCAAATAAATGAAAACCGGCTTAGACAAAACAGCTAATTGGCTTCATAATTATTATTATTTTCTATAACAAAAATTATTATTTTCTATAACAAAAACTAGCTAAGGTGCTTCCTTAATATGATTTCTGACCATTACTTTTCTTCGGTTAAAGTCGAAGAATATTTTCATCTATAAATTTCTTGTTTTGAAACTCTTAATCATAACAAACTTTTTAGTTAAATTTTAACTATAAAAGATGAACTAATAATAAGAAATCACATATTTAAGAGATTTATTTTATAATCTCTTATTTAAAATATTCATCTCTTTCTATCAATTCTATTTTTGTTATTTTTTATTTTCTTATTTTTTTAAAAAATTTCTAAAATTTTTTTGGAGGTGGTCTTAGAACAAGATTATTGACAGTTTCTAATTAAAGTTTCTTAGCAATATTTTATAATTATATTAGAGAAAAGTTGGTTAAGAAATATATTTTTGGTTTGAATTTTTAATAGAGATTAATGGTAGTTTATTAAATGAGTTTCTTAAAAATAAATTATTTTTTTGGTTAAAAAATAAAAATAATTTTAGATAAGATAACTATTAATGCAAATTAAAATTTGTAAAACATATTCTTACCTACAATAAATAATATAAAGCACAACAATTTAGTCTAAATTGGTGGAAAATTTAGTCCATATATGCTCGACCAAATTGTTTTTCAATTGTTCATGGATAGTTCGATCACGAATCCAAGTTCTACTGGTCATCATATCGACGAGATTTGAAGGCATATTAGTAGAATAGGTGAAATCGACCGTTGTACGTCAGAAGATTCCGTCTATATGAATTCGTTGACGTCTAACAAAGTATACATATGTCGTTCGTTTTCTACTAACAGAGTATACATGATTTTCCAATTTTGCCTTCTCCCAAAAAAGAGCTGAATTTTTAACAATGGCAAACCGAGCTTGTAAAACTCCAAAAGCACGCTCGACATCTTTATGACAAGCTTCTTGATGGGTGGCAAATAAAGATTATTTTTGACTTTGTGGAAGTGAAATAGATTGGATAAATGAAGCCCATTTCGGATAAATTCCGTCAGTGAGATAGTAACCCAAACGATATTCGTTCCCGTTGACTACATACCTCACTTTTGGTGCTCGACCTTGTAATATGTCATCAAAAACTGGAGAGCGATCAAGAATATTGATATCATTTAAAGTTCCCGGAGGACCAAAAAAAGCATACCATATCCAAAGATCTTGAGAAACAACTGCCTCTAAAACTATGGTTGGTTTACCGGAACCACGAGAATATTGCCCTTTCCAAGAGGTGGGGCAATTATTCCACTCCCAATACATACAATCGATGCTTCCCATCATGCCGGGAAATCCTCTAATCTCTCCAATAACGAGTAGCCTTTGAAGATCTTCAGCGGTGGGTTTTCTCAAGTACTCATCTCAAAAGCAAAAAATGATTCCGTCAACAAAATGTTCCATGATCTTCAAGGAAGTGGTTTCACCAATCCGAAGATATTCATCAACTGCATCAGCCGCACACCCATATGCGAGGATACAAATTGCTGCAGTACATTTTTGTAGTCCAGAGAAACCGTACCTTCCGGTTGCATCTCGTCGTTGTTGAAAGAAAGGAATTTCAGTTGATAGCCGATCAACAATACGAATGAATAACGGCTTATTCATTCGAAAGCGACGTCGGAACATATTATGCGGGAAAGTTGCATTTTCAGCAAAATAGTCGTTCCATAACTTGATGTGTCCTTCTTCACGGTGTCTTTCAATATGGATTCTTTTTTTTCTCGGTTTTGGAGTTGCTATAAGATCATCGTAAGAGTACAATGAAGTATCCAATTATTCGTAGAAAATATTATTTAATTCCTCAGTCAACGCTTCTGCTAACTCATCACGGGAAGACAAAGTCATAAGAGGTTTTTTCTACTAAAAGGTTTTGGTTTGTGATAATTTGTAAGAAGAGAAGATTTTTGGTAAGAAGTGAGAAGAAGAGGGATGATATTTAGAATGAATAACGTGTGTGATTATATTTATAGAAGAGAAGGTAGTTTTTTGGTAAGAAGTGAGAGGAAGAATGTTGATATATCGCATGAATAATGTGTAAACATATTTATAGAAGAAGTGTGATGATATTTGGCATGAATATGTGTGATCATATTTATAGAAGAGGAATTGAATGTTGTTTACAAAATCTTACAAAGAATCTACCCAAATTATAATAACAAACACATCGTATCAGTCTGACCATAAACCAACAAAACATTGACATCTGCTACATGTGAAACAAATATATATTTCGAGCCTTTTTTGTCTACTTTGCTGCAGACCCGTGAGACTTTTTTGTCCTATAAAACAAAGAGATATTATCAGACTTCACAGATAAAAGACAAAGAGATATTACAACACTTCTTTGTTCCTAAATTGTACACCTCACATTCTGAAAGTTTAAGAGATTCAAGGATTGATTAGAGAAAAGAAACAGAAGATGATGTACCGATCTTGTTGTCTTCTAGTTTACGCAGAGTTGCTATGTGTCCTTCATCTAAATCTCGAACCTGAAAGAAAGAAACAAACATGAATGTAATCTCGAACCTGAAAGAAACAAACAAACATTGAGTCCAAAATGTAGAAAATACTATTGTTTTATAGAACAATACATTCATACAGATTCACAAAACTATGATACACAAAACAGAAACAGATAAACTAAAAGCAAAAACAAACTGAAAACAAACACACACTAAAAGCAAACTTCACAGATTCAAACATATGAGATTCAAAGCAAAATCTCTTTAATTAGCTTCAGATTAAGCTCTTCTTCAATTTCAGATAAGGGCTATGTTTTAGGTAGAATACACTCAAGCAGTTTCTTATTTGTTAGTTTATCAATCAAAGTATGTTCTTGTTGCTTCAAGGCAAAGTCCTTTTGCCTTATATCCCATAAGCTCTGAATCCTTTCCAATGATTTATTACCATCTTTAGCAGTCCTCTTTCCTTTATTCTTCGCAGCCTTGACACCTTGTGGACGAGATTCAGCAGCCTGAGACTCTACTTCATCTAGGGAAGCTTCAGAGGAATAAACATTGGCGGATCCAGTCTTTCTTCTTTTATTCTTCTTTGTTTCCTTTGTAGTATGCAGAGCACACCACTTATGATCATGTCTTAATGCTCTCCAAGCGTGCTCCATGGTGAACTTCTTCTTGTAGTCATTCTCAAAAATCTGATGTGCCAACTTGATGAGATCATCATCATTCATTCCACTTGCCATTTGAGTTGTTGCAGCTTGGTGAGAACCCGCAAACTTACATGTCCTCTCATTTATCTTGTTCCATCTCATTTTGCACTGCCATGACATTCTCGGTTTCATAGGATCAGCATTCGGACTTGTAGCAAAATACTAAGCAATCCGCAGCCAGAAAGCTTCTCCTCTTTGTTCATTCCCTACAATGATATCTTTGCTTGTGTTTAATCAAGCATATATCAAGATCAAGTCTTCACCGACTGTCCAAGAAATTCTCTTGCTTGCTGTACGGGTTTTACCTTGAGATTCACCAAGTACAGAACTTGGTGATGGTATCTCATACCTACTTGGCTGAAGGAATGGGGAACTTTGTTGACTACTTAAAAGATCCATGAAGCTAGCCGAGTTAGTATAAGGATTCATTTAGGACAGGTTCTTTTCAGAGTTGTTTTTAAGGAGACTAGGTTGAGAGTTCATTTTATAAGCACAAAGGTTAGGTTTGAGTTAATACAAAAAACAATTATGGTTAACATTTAATGACAGATTTATCAAACATTTAACAGACACACAAATGCAGATATGGTTCTTATCATGCATTCATCACACACAAACAAAATTTAAACTCATAACTATGAACCTAGACACAACATTTAAACTCATAATAACTATCAACTTAAACTCAACATTTACAGTCTGAACCAGAATCAGAACAAGTTGCATACCACATTAAGACAGGGCCATATCAACTCATTATGTTTAAACCAGAACCATATCAACTCTTCAACATTAAACAACAAAATAATTCATTAACAAGTCAAAGACATGACCATATCAACATTGAACCATATCAACACATAACCACATTAACATAGAACCACATTAACACAGAACCCCATTAACACAGTAAGACATAACCATATCAACTACTTTTTTAAAAACCAGAACCATATCAACTAATCATGTTTAAACCAGAACCATTTCATTAACAAGTCAAAGACAGAAGCTAACTTGTTGTAATAAACTCTCCATATTTGTTGCAAACTCTTCTCATTGATGTAATTCATTCCCCTTTGGTCACTGCACCTCACAAAATAAAACAGAGAAAAGATTAAATTCAGAACTCTCAAACATAACACCTACAACATTTTAACCTTTTAACAGAAGATTATGATGGTTTTGCAAACATAACTCAAATTATAATAGAATCCGACCTATTAAAACCAGAGCCATATCAACTCATCATCGTTAAACCAGAACCATATCAACTCATCAACATTAAACCAGAACCATTTCATTAACAAGTCAAAGACAAAAGCTAACTCTAATTTATCAAATTACCTAAACCCTAATTTCTAGATCCGAAAATCATGGCAAACATTCAGTAATTGACACCTAAATGCTTATAATTACTATAATAAGAGAGTAAACAACGAGTCAATATTTTTCCCTAAATCACCGAAACCCTAATTTATCAAATCTCAAAAATCCTAATTCATAATTTCAATATCAAATCGATTCAAGCAAACAAATACTAATACTAACCTCACAAGTACTTGATTCTACGTCTAATGACTCCGATTTTGAGTCCTCATAACCATAACTTCGATCGCGAAGTCGAATCGATTCGTTGACGCATGTGACCAGAACGCGACGGAGCAAGTGGCATGCAATGGAGATGATTTTGACGTCTCAGTACCTTTCTCCGGTCATACCAGGTGAACAACCTTTCGGCGATGTCGCTGATGTCTGTGATTTTTGCGAGAGAGAGACGCGATTGAGAGAGACGAGAGAGAAAGACATTTCAAATGCCACGTCACGGTTTCTAAAACGAGAAAACGTTTTTTAATTAAGAAACGTTTCTTTTTTTTTTTTTTTTTTTTTTTTGGGCTTAAGAAACGTGTTAAAATCGACCGATAATGATGGTCTTAGTTTTAACTGTTTGTTGGACAGTATATATGTGTATATGTAGACGAATGACTGACTACTGAGAAGAAACATTGGAACTACTGCAAAATCTGGAATGTCACAGTACTCAATCTCGTTTTAGAATAAAAAAAGAACTAGAATATAAATGCAGACTACTTATTGGGAAAAGTAATTGTGATGTATATATTACATCATGCTAAATGAATCTTTAATTTCAATGGGATCAAGCTAATTGATTAACTCAAAAAATCTGCTTAGTGGTCACGTGCAATATGCTTAATAACCCTACACACCTTAGCCTAAAGGTCAAGGGTCTACGTTAAAAAGAAAATCTATAATTTTCCTAGAGTTAAATACCCTACCCAATTGATTCAAATGATACATAATTGAGGTATATAATGTATATTCATTTTTTACTAATCACAATTAGAATGTCTAATCACTTTGACTGCGCAAAGGTAACAAAATATAAAAGATATATTTCAAAATCAGTTAACTTTATCATTATGGATCGACACTAGTACTTTTTTGTTAACAAAGAGATTATTCGAAG
>JAKUCM010000230.1:0-28477 GCA_023374145.1 Lepidium sativum | reverse complement strand
AGTTATGCTAAGGATTCACGAACTGGTTTTCAAAAGGTTTTCAAACCCAACATTAAGGCTGAAGACAAACCTTCTGTTTATAAAGAGCTCAAGCCAAGTGGATCAAAGGAGTCTAAAGCACCAATGAAGACCAATACTAGAGCTAGAGATCTAAAGTGTTTCAAGTGCCATGGATTGGGACACTATGCTAATGAATGCCCTAACCACCGAATTATCTTGATAAGGGCTGATGGGGAGTTTGAATCTGAGGATGAGAAGTCAGAATAAGCATCAGACGCTGAAGGTGAATTGCCAATTAAAGGTCCACTTCTAGTCACGATGAGAGCTCTTAGTGTTCTTGTCAAAGATAAGGATTCTGAACAAGCACAACGAGAGAACTTGTTTCACACACGTTGCATGGTAAAGGATAAAATCTGCAGTGTAATCATCGATGGAGGAAGTTGTACAAATGTTGCTAGCAAGACTATGGTCCAGAAACTCAATCTCAAGAAGCTGCTACACCCTCGGCCATATAAGCTGCAATGGTTAAGTGAAGAAGGAGAAATGGAAGTAAAGAAGCAAGTTCGAGTACCTATCAGCATTGGGAAGTATCAAGATGAGATTCTATGTGATGTATTACCTATGGAAGCGTGTCACCTTTTGCTTGGGCGTCCTTGGCAATCTGATCGCCATGTTGTTCATGATGGCTTCACAAACAAGCACAACTTTGAGATTAATGGCAAGAAGATTACTCTTTTACCAATGTTTCCGCATGAGGTATATTTAGATCAAATCATGATGAGACACAAGGATGAATCCAACACTACTCAGTCCACTAAAGCACAAACTAAAGGGAGTAATACACCTAATGCTTTAGTATGGATTAAAGAGAATTTACTAACAGTGGGCTGAACTAGAACCGGAGCTTCCGAGTAGTATTGTTAATCTTTTGCAGAGCTATGAAGACGTGTTTCCAGAAGAGAATCCTGAAGGTCTTCCACCAATTCGTGGGATTGAGCACCAAATTGATTTCGTACCAGGTGCTTCATTACCGAACAGACCAGCATATAGAACTAATCTAGTAGAAACCAAAGAACTTGAAAGGCAAGTGACAGAGCTATTGGAGAAGGGACTCATTAGAGAAACCATGAGCCCATGTGTTGTACCCGTCCTCCTTGTACCCAAAAAGGATAATAGCTGGAGAATGTGTGTAGACTGCCGTGCTATTAACAACATTACGGTGAAGTATCGACATCCCATTCCTAGGCTAGATGACATGTTAGATGAGTTGCATGGGTCTAAGGTATTTTCTAAGGTGGATCTAAAGAGTGGTTATCACCAGATTAGAATGAAAGAAGGTGATGAGTGGAAAACTGCATTTAAAACGAAACAAGGTCTATATGAGTGGTTAGTTATGCCATTTGGTCTTACCAATGCTCCTAGCACATTCATGAGGTTAATGAATCATATACTAAGAGCATTTATAGGCGTTTTTGTAGTGGTATACTTTGATGATATTCTGGTGTTTAGGAAAAGTCTATAAGAACACGTGGAACACATTAAGATGGTTTTAGATGTGTTTAGGAAAGAAAAACTCTATGCTAACTTAAAGAAATGTACCTTTGGAACGGATAACCTTGTCTTTCTAGGTTTTGTTGTGAGTGCAGATGAATTTAGAGTGGATGAAGAGAATATCAAAGCAATCAAGGAATGGCCGAGTCCTAAATCAGTTAGTCTTTGTCTTTTATCAATTTTGAAACTTTGTCTGTTGGAACTTCATTTTTGACACACAATTATTATGTTATTTTATTAATAAAATAATGATTTTTTTGAAGTTTTTAGATTCTTTTTAATGGACACTATAAAATAGTGTAATTACATATCAAAAACAAATAAAGTTTGAATGAGAAAAAATTGGATTAAACTATGCAATTTGAGAAAATTGTCTAAGACAACTAAAATTTCTGATGAGCCAAATTTTAATTGGTTTTAGGCTTTTTAAGAGCGCTCTTAAATTGTTGTGGCCTCTTAAACATGTATTTGCTTACTATTGGGCCACAAAAACGTGAGACCCATTAAGTCCATGAAACAAAGTGTTGCCCTAGCTTGGTGTTGTGTTTTCTTGCTCCTTCTTGGCCAAAATTGAAGAGAAAAACAAAATCTTCAAATTAATTGCTTTGATTCTCACTGATTTCGATCATTAAAACGAATCAAAGACTTGCTATGTTTGGTTGATTTTGTTCATATACTAAGGCTACAATGCTCAACGAATTCGTAGACTTTTTTGGTTGAAATTTTTTTCTCATATTCTTTTCTTGTAAGTTCACATTTGTTTTTTTGAGTTCATAGTAGAATAATTTTTTCGTTAATTTCACGATTTGGTGAAAGAAATGTGGTCTATAGTTGATTGTATCTTGGTATTCAAGTCCTCTCTAATACCGCCTCACTATAGGAGATTCATTGGATTCTGGAAAGAAATCAAATCTCGTCTTCATCGTTCTTGTTTAAGTTATTTTTTTCATTTTTTAAAGTTTGTATTTTAAAGTTTTAATTTATCCGAATTTGGATTTATATTTGTATAAGGTGACTATAAGTGATATATAAATACAAGGACTAACAGTATTAATCTATTGAATCCGATTAACTCAAATTAATATATGCTCAATTTTGTTAAAATCGTTTTTTCCAGATTTTGAATGTTCTTCCTGCTCTTATTTTGGCTTAGTTTTAATCCAATAAGAGCAATTCAAAAACATATATTGTTTGTGGTTTATTCTGGTTCAATTTAAGTGAACGAGATTTAATTTAAAACCTGATATGATCATGGACTAGCAACAAGCACCGGGACAAGAAGATACTATGGAGCTCGGAGCTGAAGGAGTTCAACAAGCTTTGGATGTACCGATTGGACCATTACTCGATCTAAGGCTAGACTACTCGAACAGGCTGTTGGCACATTGCTAATACAAGCTGAGAGCAACCTTATTCTTATGGCTAATCAAACCACACTGGTTTTGATTCAATCCGACTAAGGGTTGTCAATGAGAGGTGTGTATTCTTGCACTCTTTTCCTTGTGTCTAGTTTTATCCCAATGGGTTTTCTAGACCAAGGTTTTTAATGAGGCTTGTCAATACACACTATACATCTGCCTCATTGACAACATGCTTAGAAAGGGAAGGGAAGACTAATTTCGACTAAGACTTTAAGTGGACTTATTCTAGTCTTTTATTTTAACTTTTGGGCATTTGTACTTTAGGCCCACTCATTTCAAAGGCCCATTTCGTGGCTGGTTTTCTATAAGTATGTTGAACCCTAATTCCTTTCATTTCATCAAACATTTTAATCAAAAACCCCCCTTTCAAATTTGTTTGATCTCTGAGGAGTAAAATCCTCGAACTTGTTATCTATTTGGTGTGTCATATCCGAATGGTCTACAAGATTGAAGATCAAGAGCTTTATCACCACTCTTGATAGTTCAATTCAATCCACAATTCTGTCACAGTGTCTGTTTATATTCCCCATTGTATCTTCATCATCACTCGTCGGAATTTGCTGAAAACTAATCACAAGACTCATCGACTCTTCATCTATCCGCTGCTAAGTTTTCATTTGATTCCGAGTACTCCTGCGATTTATCTCGTCAATAACATCTGAGGTCTGTCTCTTCGGATTCCCTTGCGATCTAAAGTTGCTGCAATCACTTGATCTCGTTCCTGGATCTTCCTAAGCCACAGTAGGATCTTATCAAGTGGTATCAGAGCCAAAATCAAGTCAGGTTGCATCAAAACTCTTTTTATTCTCTTTTATATTTGAATACTTGTTGCAGATTTGAAAAAAACAGAATTGTCTTTTGGTATTCTAGGACTTGGAATTATAGATCTATTTCTTTTGAGTGTTCATAGACGTTTTGGGATTGGATTACTTGCTTGTCTCTTTGATTCTCTTGCATGAACATGGAGGAAATAGAAGATCCAGAGTCTAGTAATGCTCGTTATGATAAGCTCTTCATTGAAGCTATTACGGCTCAGATGAGCAAGATTATTGATACTAAGCTTGATGCTTTTCGAAAGGAGACACAATCAACTCACTCTGCAGCTAAGGAACCTAGTTGATCTGAACGTGAGGTTAACAACAATCGTGGAAACAGTATGCGACCTCAGTCACCAGCAAACGAATGAGAACACTTAAGCCAAGACGAAGAAGCTACAAATTATTATGGCAGTGAACGTTCTATTCAGACATTTCACGTGAGGAGGCGTGTAAGACAAGAAGCACCACAACAGCAAAACAATACTTCTTATGGTCTGAAACTTAAGATACCACCTTTCTATTGAAAAAGTGACCCCGATGCTTACCTAGAGTGGGAAAAGTTGAGTGTCAGTACTATACTGAGGAGAGCAAAGTTCGTTATGCTGCTACAAAATTTTATGATTATGCTCTAAGTTGGTGGGATCAACTTGTAACAACGAGAAGAAAAAATGGTGAGCTTCCTATTCGGAGTTGGAGGAGAATGAAACAGTTTCTCCGCAAGAGATTTGTACCAAACCATTACCATCGAGAGCTTTACACAAGGCTAAGGAACTTAAGTCAAGGTAGTAAGACTGTGGATGAGTATTATCAAGAGCTAGAAACCTTGATGTTACGAGCTGATATCCAAGAAAGTAGTGAAGCTACTATGTCTCGGTTTTTAGGAGGACTTAATAGAGATCTTATTGATCTTCTGGAGGTGTGTGACTACTTGGACTTAGAAGAACTACTACATAAGGTTGTCATGTATGAGAAACAGCTTAAGAGGAAGGGTAATCGATCGAATTACAACAGCAACAGAATGAGTTATGCTAAGGATTCACGAACTGGTTTTCAAAAGGTTTTCAAACCCAACATTAAGGCTGAAGACAAACCTTCTGTTTATAAAGAGCTCAAGCCAAGTGGATCAAAGGAGTCTAAAGCACCAATGAAGACCAATACTAGAGTTAGAGATCTAAAGTGTTTCAAGTGCCATGGATTGGGACACTATGCTAATGAATGCCCTAACCACCGAATTATCTTGATAAGGGCTGATGGGGAGTTTGAATCTGAGGATGAGAAGTCAGAATAAGCATCAGACGCTGAAGGTGAATTGCCAATTAAAGGTCCACTTCTAGTCACGATGAGAGCTCTTAGTGTTCTTGTCAAAGATAAGGATTCTGAACAAGCACAACGAGAGAACTTGTTTCACACACGTTGCATGGTAAAGGATAAAATCTGCAGTGTAATCATCGATGGAGGAAGCTGTACAAATGTTGCTAGCAAGACTATGGTCCAGAAACTCAATCTCAAGGAGCTGCTACACCCTCGGCCATATAAGCTGCAATGGTTGAGTGAAGAAGAAGAAATGGAAGTAAAGAAGCAAGTTCGAGTACCTATCAGCATTGGGAAGTATCAAGATGAGATTCTATGTGATGTATTACCTATGGAAGCGTGTCACCTTTTGCTTGGACGTCCTTGGCAATCTGATCGCCATGTTGTTCATGATGGCTTCACAAACAAGCACAACTTTGAGATTAATGGCAAGAAGATTACTCTTTTACCAATGTTTCCGCATGAGGTATATTTAGATCAAATCATGATGAGACACAAGGATGAATCCAACACTACTCAGTCCACTAAAGCACAAACTAAAGGGAGTAATACACCTAATGCTTTAGTATGGATTAAAGAGAATTTACTAACAGTGGCTGAACTAGAACCGGAGCTTCCGAGTAGTATTGTTAATCTTTTGCAGAGCTATGAAGACGTGTTTCCAGAAGAGAATCCTGAAGGTCTTCCACCAATTCGTGGGATTGAGCACCAAATTGATTTCGTACCAGGTGCTTCATTACCGAACAGACCAGCATATAGAACTAATCTAGTAGAAACCAAAGAACTTGAAAGGCAAGTGACAGAGCTATTGGAGAAGGGACTCATTAGAGAAACCATGAGCCCATGTGTTGTACCCGTCCTCCTTGTACCCAAAAAGGATAATAGCTGGAGAATGTGTGTAGACTGCCGTGCTATTAACAACATTACGGTGAAGTATCGACATCCCATTCCTAGGCTAGATGACATGTTAGATGAGTTGCATGGGTCTAAGGTATTTTCTAAGGTGGATCTAAAGAGTGGTTATCACCAGATTAGAATGAAAGAAGGTGATGAGTGGAAAACTGCATTTAAAACGAAACAAGGTCTATATGAGTGGTTAGTTATGCCATTTGGTCTTACCAATGCTCCTAGCACATTCATGAGGTTAATGAATCATATACTAAGAGCATTTATAGGCGTTTTTGTAGTGGTATACTTTGATGATATTCTGGTGTTTAGCAAAAGTCTATAAGAACACGTGGAACACATTAAGATGGTTTTAGATGTGTTTAGGAAAGAAAAACTCTATGCTAACTTAAAGAAATGTACCTTTGGAACGGATAACCTTGTCTTTCTAGGTTTTGTTGTGAGTGCAGATGAATTTAGAGTGGATGAAGAGAATATCAAAGCAATCAAGGAATGGCCGAGTCCTAAATCAGTTAGTGAAGTCTGCAGCTTCCATGGACTAGCTGGGTTTTATAGGCAGTTTGTTAAGAACTTTAGCACCTTGGCTGCACCTATTACTGAAGTAATCAAAAGGGATGTGGGATTTAGATGGGACTCTCCACAAGAGGAAGCCTTTCAGGCTTTAAAAGAGACGCTTACTCATGCTCCTATTTTATCTCTTCCAGATTTTACTAAGACATTTGAAATTGAGTGTGATGCTTCAGGTATAGGAATTGGGGCTGTTCTTATGCAGGAGAAAAGACCAATAGCATATTTCAGTGAGAAGCTTGGAGGAGCCACTCTCAACTATCCAACATATGACAAGGAGCTATATGCTCTTGTGAGGTATCTCCAAACATGGCAGCACTATCTTTGGCGTAAAGAGTTTGTAATACACACTGATGATGAGTCCTTGAAACATCTTAAAGGTCAGCAGAAACTTAACAAGAGACATGCTAAGTGGGTTGAGTTCATTGAGACATTTCAATATGTCATCAAGTACAAGAAATGTAAAGAAAATGTTGTGGCTGATGCGTTATCCATAAGGTACACCTTACTTGCTACTCTTGAGGTTAAGTTGCTGGGTTTTGAACATATCAAGTCTCTCTATGCTAATGATTCCGACTTTAAGGAGACTTTTGCTGCATGTGAGAAGTTTGCAGTTGGCAAATACTATAGGCACGCGTGTTTTTTATTCTATGATAATCGCTTGTGTGTGCCTAATTCTTCTTTAAGAGATTTGTTTGTTAAGGAAGCTCATGCTGGAGGCTTAATGGGACATTTTGGAGTGGCTAAGACAATGCAGGTCATGCAAGAAAACTTCCATTGGCCACATATGAGACGTGATGTCGAAAGGTATTGTGCTAGGTGTCCAACATGTAAAATGGCTAAGGCCAAAGCACAACCTCACGGTCTGTATACTCCTCTTCCTATTCCTTTGCATCCTTGGCATGACATTTCTATGGATTTTTTTGTAGGATTGCCTAGGACTAGACATGGACGAGTTTGCATATAATCACTCTGTGCATTCAGCCTCTAAGTTTTCTCCATTTCAACTTGTTTATGGGTTTAATCCCATCTCTCATTTGGATCTAATGCCTTTACCTTTGAGTGAGAGACTTAGCATGGATGGACAAAAGAAAGCTGAATTTGTCAAGAAGCTTCATGAGCAAGCCAGAACCAACATAGAGGAGAAAACAAAGAAATATGCTGAGCAAGCTAATAAAAGCCGCAAGGAGGTGCTCTTCAAGGAAGATTATCTTGTTTGGATACACCTAAGGAAAGATAGGTTTCCAAATGAGAGAAAATCGAAGCTGATGCCTAGAATGGATGGTCCTTTCAAGATTGTCAAGAAGATCAAAAACAATGCCTATCAGTTGAATCTCCAAGGTAAGTATACCGTGAGTAGTAGTTTTAATGTTGCTGACTTGGCTCCTTTCGTTGTAGGTGATCTGGATTTGAGGTCAAATCCTTTTCAAGAAGGAGGGGATGATATGATCATGGACCAGCAACAAGCACCGGGACAAGAAGATACTATGGAGCTCGGAGCTGAAGGAGTTCAACAAGCTTTGGATGTACCGATTGGACCAATTACTCGATCTAAGGCTAGACTACTCGAACAGGCTGTTGGCACATTGCTAATACA
The DNA here is from genome assembly GCA_023374145.1 of Lepidium sativum. Taxonomy (NCBI): domain Eukaryota; kingdom Viridiplantae; phylum Streptophyta; class Magnoliopsida; order Brassicales; family Brassicaceae; genus Lepidium; species Lepidium sativum. The sequence goes on along the minus strand of JAKUCM010000230.1, from coordinate 20,306 downwards.
AGCTGAGAGCAACCTTATTCTTATGGCTAATCAAACCACACTGGTTTTGATTCAAGCCGACTAAGGGTTGTCAATGAGAGGTGTGTATTCTTGCACTCTTTTCCTTGTGTCTAGTTTTATCCCAATGGGTTTTCTAGACCAAGGTTTTTAATGAGGCTTGTCAATACACACTATACATCTGCCTCATTGACAACATGCTTAGAAAGGGAAGGGAAGACTAATTTCGACTAAGACTTTAAGTGGACTTATTCTAGTCTTTTATTTTAACTTTTGGGCATTTGTACTTTAGGCCCACTCATTTCAAAGGCCCATTTCGTGGCTGGTTTTCTATAAGTATGTTGAACCCTAGTTCCTATCATTTCATCAAACATTTTAATCAAAAACCCCCTTTCAAATTTTTTGATCTCTGAGGAGTAAAATCCTCGAACTTGTTATCTATTTGGTGTGTCATATCCGAATGGTCTACAAGATTGAAGATCAAGAGCTTTATCACCACTCTTGATAGTTCAATTCAATTCACAATTCTGTCACGGTGTCTGTTCATATTCCCCATCGTATCTTCATTATCACTCGTCGGAATTTGCTGAAAACTAATCACAAGACTGATCGACTCGTCATCTATCCGCTGCTAAGTTTTCATTCGATTCCGAGTACTCCTGTGATTTATCTCGTCAATAACATCCGAGGTCTGTCTCTTCGGATTCCCTTGCGATCTAAAGTTGCTGCAATCACTTGATCTCGTTCCTGGATCTTCCTAAGCCACAGTAGGATCTTATCAAAACCGTCTAAAGCAGAATAAGTTTTCTTGTTCATTATAAGCAACCAGTTTAAATTGAGTACTTTATTTGTTCTGGTTCAATTTAAGTGAACCCAGTTCAATTGATTTTATTGAATTACCAAGATCGATTTATGGTTACTCCTATTCAAATTAAGTTGTCTCATAACCACAATTCATCCTTGTTTAATTGAATTTGTCTTGGTCTATCAAACCACTTTAAAGTTCAATTTGACTTCTTCTTTTACGCTTATCACTTTTAAACTTATCTTAACAAAAAAATATCTAAATATTTCTATGTTTGTCTCATACGAACACATATTCAAATAATTATTAGATTATTACTTTTATGTTTATGGTCATCTTTTGAATACGATACAATTTATTTTCAATACGACTTAATTTAAATTAAATAAATTTATTAATTAAAAATTAAATTATTTATTTTACTTTTTTTTGCCTTTTATTTATGTTTGTTACTTGTTTAATTTTCGTATATCGTGTCCACGAGCTTCAAATGCTTGTACACGAGCTTGCAAAAGAGGGGATGAAAATCTATGAGATTTTCGTTGTGAATTGCTTCATCGAGAAGTTACCACCAAGCTGGATTGATTTCAAGTGATATCTCGACTACAATCAAAAGCAACACACCTTACCAAACTTGGTTTCATGGCTTCAAAACGAGTCTTCCAAACGTGAGAAGTTGGACTCGTTTATGATGGCTCACAATGTCAACATGGTCGAATACAACCGTAAAGATAAGGCTAAGGTAGGGCCTTATAATGGTGGTCCAAAACATGTTCAAAAACCGTTGGGACCTAAGGCTCACCAAGGTGTCAAGAAGACCAACAAGAAGTTTGTCGGAAAGTGCAATTATTGCAAGGCGGTTGGGCACAAAACAGGGGATTGTCATTCCCGTCCCAAAGTGTAAAAACAAGCAAACCTCATGAAGGTGGATTTGTGTGCGGTCATCACCAAAGCATATATTGCTGAACAAAATCCGATGGAGTGGTTGTATGACACGGGTGCTACGACACACATATGTGTCAACCGTGACATGTTTAGTACTTACAAAAAGTACACCACTGACGAACATCTTTTGATGGGAAACGTCGCACACTCCAAGATCGAAAGTGCTGGCAAGGTGGTCTCGAAGATGACATCGGGCATGGAGGTCACTCTCTCCAACATGAACCACGTACCCGACATGAGTACTTGACTAATTGTACTAGACCATATTTAGCACATGCAGTCAATATATTGAGTCGTTATACTAGTAATCTCGGTCATAAACACTAGAAGGGCATAACAAGAGTATTGGATTATTTACAATATTTTAAAAGTTATGGCTTGCACTACGGTAAAGAACCGGTTGTGCTTGAAGGATACAGTGACGCCGACTGTATCTTTGATTCAAAGCACTCCAAATCCACTAGTGGATATGTATTTACATTAGGCGGTGCTGCAGTATCCTGGAAATCTTCTAAACAAACTTTGTTGGCTCGATCAACCATGGAATCATAGTTTATTGCTCTAGATAAAGCTGCCGAATAAGCAGAATGGCTACGCAATTTCTTAGAGTTCCTATGTGGGAAAAACCAGTCCATGTTATTAGAGTACATTGTTATAGTCGATTGGCAATTGCCCCGAGAACACAATAATCTATATAATGGTAAATATCCTCACATTCGTCGACGACACAAAAGAATTACACATTTGGTCTCGAGTGGTGTAATCAAAATATATTACATTAAGTCTGCTAATAACTTAGCAGATCCATTCACTAAAGGCCTAACAAGAGACCAAGTGCTTAAATCGTCGAAAGGAATGGGCTTAAAGCTTGTTGCAACGACAACTATATGATAGATACTCAACTTATACAACTGGCGATCCCAGGCGATAGGTTCAATGGGACAACTAAGTCAAATAGCCTGTCAACAAAGCACGACATTACAATTCCTATCCACATTTTTCGTGCCTAAAAATATATATATCAAGGTTAAGCAATTCTTTTAATGATCACAATAGCTTTGACATATCACTGGAGTTGCAATTGCTACTTCTTAAAACAAAGCTATTACATTAATCACCTAGTGAGTGTGAAATGAAGCCGTTTCTAGAAGAATTATTTCAGATAAAATTCTCTAAGTTCACTCACGAAATTACCAAGCAAGTTCACAACCACAATGAACACAATAGAGAACCTAAAACTCTACTATAAATAACACTACGTTATACATGTTTTCTAGGTTTACATAAACATCCGAAAAGTTCAAGACATCATGTTCACTTTCTGGCCAAGTAAGCCCGACATATATTAACTATGACTGGTTCAAGGTTGAAAAATACTAGCAGCTCAAACATAGTGCATTTCGTTTGAACTCACGCGTCTGTCTAGTCTTTCGTGTCTATTGAGTCAGCCTAGGCTGTCGTGTCAGCCTGTTGAGTCTATTTCATGTTAGTTAATTTATAACCTACTATGGTTATAACTATTTTCATTCATGTGGAAGATTGCTGGAACTTCATTTTTGACACACAATTATTATGCCATGTTATTAAGGAAATAATGATTTTTTGGAGTCTTTAGATTCTTTATAATGGGCACTATAATATAGTATAATTACATGTCAAAAGCAAATAAATTTTGAATGAGAAAAAATTGGATCAAACTATACAACTTGGGAAAATTGTCTAAGACAACTAAAATTCCTAATGAGCCAAATTTCAATTGGATTTAGGCCTTTTAAGAATTTCCTCAAATTGTTGTGGCCTCTTAAGCATGTATTTGCTTACTATTAGGCCACAAAAACGTGAAACCCACTAATCCCATGACTCAAAGAGTTGCCCTAGCTTGTGTTATGTCTCCTTGCTCCTTCTTGGCCAAAATTGAAGAAAAAAACAAAATCTTCAAATTAATTGATTTATTCTCATTGATTTTGATCATTAAAACGAATCACAAACTTGTCATGTTTGGTTGATTTTGATCATATATTATGACTACAATGCTCAACGAATTCATAAACCTTTTTGGTTAAAAAGCAATTACTCATATTTCTTTCTTGTAAGTTCAAATTTGTTTTGTGAGTTCAAGTCTCTCTAATACCGCCTCACTCCGGGAGATTCACTGGATTCAGGAAAAAGATCAAATCTCGCCTTCATCGTTCTTGTTTAAGTTTTTTTTTCATTTTTTAAAGTTTATAGTTTTAAATTTTAATTTATCCGAATTTAGATTTATATTTTTATAAGATGACTATAAATGATATATTATTACTTTTAGACATATTTCTTTATTGTTATTAATTTGAAAAAAAAACTTAAAAATTTATTAGTGAGAAGTACTTTATTTTATTAGGTTTTAGAAAAAAAATTGTTATAGTTTTCTATATAAAATTTAATATTTTTTTACCTTGAAACTATTAAAATTCTTACAGTATTTTATATGATATGAGAAAATTTATGAAATTAAAACATTAAATACTCCGTCCGTTTTTTATTAAGTGATGTTTTATATAAACAAATTTGTATAAAATTATTTGATGTTTTCAATTTTCAATGTAAAAATAATTATATATATATATTGACATTTTGTTTTCTGCAAATAGATTTCTAATTAGTTGAATGATTTTTAAACACATTAGAAAATAATACTTTTAATTGAGAAAACTAATAATTAAATGATTTCTTAATTTCTGGGTAAAAAAATAAATATTATCTATTATGAAATATTATGAAAGAGAAGAAATAACTTTTTAGAAAGACTAGTGGTTATATCGGGTTACGTTTGGTATTTTTTCCTTAAATAATTTTTTCACAAAATAATTTATTATTATTATTAACTAGAAAAAATGAGAATTACTTTTTAATATTTATTAGAACTGCAAATATCCACAAGCAAATTTCCCACATATAGAAATGAGACTTTAAATTACAAAAATTTCTACCACTAAAAGATAACACGTCGTTTACAACTTTTAAATTCGTCCCTAATTCATTGTTAATGCATTTTACAACGAATTAGAGACGCCACATGTTTAGTCGTGTCATGCGCGTCGTAAGACAAACAGATTTTTAAAAGTGTTGTAAAATTTAACAAATCCCGTTTTGCGATGTTAAGACGTCGTAAAGGTAACGTCGTAACATATGGCCAAAGTTGTAAAGGCAATGTTAAAGGAAATGTCGTAAGTGTGCTATAAATTTAGAAACTAACTGACAATGCCATGTTTACAACTAATTAGAGTCGAAAACTTTTACAATGAATTAGAGTCGAAATGTTTTACAACGAATTAAAGTGAAAACATCTTACAACTCACTAAAGACAAAACTTTTACAACTAATTAAAGACAAAAAATTTTACAACTACTTAAGGATGTGCATTTTACAACTAGTTAGGGATGTTAATTTACATTTCTTGCCAACAAATTAGGGACAAATAATTGTTTTAATTTTTTAATTAAAAATATTCTTTTAAATTTTTGTAATTTAATAAATTTATGAATTGAATTAATTGAAATAAAATATGATATCAAAATATGTTTACAAAATTAATTAAAGTTACAAAATATTTATCGTAGTTTTTCGTTGAACATGTCCGTAGAACGGTCGTCTTGATCTTCGGCAACTCGTTCGTTCAAATCGACTTCGACATTTTACGTCTACGCTCCAAAGCCTCAGTTGCATGGGGATTGCCCGCAACCAAAATATCCATCATGGACTCCATTGCTACAAATTTCTGATTCGTCGCTTGTTTTAGCTCGACTATTTCTGTACGGGATTCCTGCAATTGACTGCAGAGCGAGTTTTCTCCTATCTAGTTAGATGTGACTCTCTGGACATTTTGGGTGGGTCCTATTCCAATAATCCGTCCTTTTTTTGTCGGAGCAATCTAGAAAACTGTTTTGTCAGGGAATAATAATTATATAAATTATGTTAGAGAATTAAAGTGATTGAATTATTAAATTAAATACCTGCTTATAAATACCTGCTCACATCGAGGATCAATGAAGACGCCGAACTTCTTCTTATGAGTTGCGACGTACAATTCTGGAAGTGTAGGAATTTGTCCAGCTATTTCCGCCTACAAAATGAAAATTTATATTAATAGTAATTTAGGTTAAATAATATTGAACAATAAAATATAATTTTAAAAAACAACTTACTATTTGTATGGCAACTCCGTCGAAAGGCATAGCGATTGGCAACCCATCTGGACCAATTGTCTTCCGCGAGGTGGAAGACTGAGCAGCTCTCCTCACCGAGCTCGGGTCTACCCAATAATTCTTCAACCTTTCCCAACACATGTTGGTCATGAAAGTGGGTTTCTCGGCATCTCCCATCACCTCTCAATCGGTCTTCCAGTTTGAAACTGTGATACAAAGCCGTTTCATGGCTTTGTGGTTGAACTCATGTCGGTTAGTCTCGTTGATGGAGACGTCCCAATTCAAATGTTGCTAGTAAAAAAAGAAATTAATTAGGATTTAATATATATTAACTATATATGTTTAATAAAAAAAATAATTTTAACAAAAAAATTAATTACCGCGAAAATCTTAAACCATGTAATGCGAATGTAGTGCGGTGTTGATTTTCAATTAGGATTTGCCTCTACAAAATAGCTTTTGATGCATTATGTGATTCTTCGCCCCACCTTGCTATCCACACCAAACCTGAAATTTTTTAAAAAGATAGGAGTAGAAGTTATTTAATTATAAATAACTTTATTTTCTACTCCTATCTTTTTAAAATTTTGAATTTTAAATAATAATTATTTTTAAAATTATTTAAAATAAAATTTGTAACTTGGACTTATTGGTACATTTATTTTCTAAGAATTGAGTATAAATAGTTTTAGAAGTTGCAAAAATAAACCCTTGTTTTTTACAATTGATTTTCTTGCAAACTTAGAGCTTTGTAATCAAACGCAAACCTTTTGATTTCGAATTTATTTTTATGCAATTCAGTTTTATATTCAGCGTTGATTTTATACCTTGTTCGAGTTCTATATTGATGCAATCAAATGTTGAATTTGTGCTTGTTGTTAAACTCATGAGTTCAGAGTAGTCACCTAGGGTTTCTGAGGATGAGTTAGGTCTGTGTGATCTTAGGTTTTCTAGGTCGCTTAGGGTTAGATTTAGTAAAGTATTTTCTGATTTGGTGTTATCATCACTAGCTTCATTCTGATCAAATGGGGCTTGTTCTGAGACGCTCTGGCACTGATGGGTATTTGGTATAGCGTCTGACTGAACCACTTCAGAGATTCATATGCATAGCTCGAGGGATCAAATGTCTGATGTGTGAGTCGGTGCTAAGCGAATTGATCGTTCATTCCGACTAGATTATCAAACGCCTAAAAGATAGGGTATGTTAGTAGTCTACTCGAGTTTGTTTACAACGAGAGTGAACTCGTTATTTATGTTCTCGTTGCCTAGAGACTAGCTCTATTGAGTGATATCAATCGCCTAGTTAGCTTAAGAGTCACGTTGACCCATAAAACTCATTCCTCATGATCTTGTTTTCTCACCCTCCGTTAATTTTAGCTAATACTCTCTTGTGAGGCACTTCATTTAAATTCTAGATTTTTATCACTTGCTTGTTTATTTTTATTTCAACGATTGATATAGGTTGTTAGAAGAATCACACTTTGATTGGCTTGGATTAGAACAGTTAATTGCATCCTGATTGACAATTACATTCCTAGTTGGACTGACACCTATTATACTACAACCGACATATAAGTATAATAGGATTTGACAATAGACCAAAAATCTTGTTATCAAATTAGTGCAGTTGCCAAATGGGTATTTGCTAGTTACAATTAGGATTGTTAACTTTCTAAACTCAAGTTCTTTTTACTCTTCGATACATACTCACTTGTGGCACTGTGTTTTGTGTTCTGTTTCAGATGATTTCAACCTCCAGTACGTCAACTTGATCCTACTGCTCAGTTTGATTTCACTCAGTTTATGCAGACACGTTCACAAGGAAACCATAATCTTCTCGAGCCTCTTGACAACATTAACCAACTACCACGCGAGTTAAGAGCTTAGAGAAACCAAGTCTATAGTACGCTTACAGAGAGAGTGATAATGAACGCAGACACAGAGTCGAACACACACGTTCCTCCTGTGGACCAGCCTTAACAGAGGAGGCCGCGAATAATCAGAGCTGGAGATGCACCAGGCACCCACACCAAGAGATGTGGGATTGTTCCCCCAGCCATAACGAACAACAACTTTGAGATCAAGAGCAGTCTCATCTCTATGATCCAAAATAGGCAGTTTCATGGCCTACATTCTGAAGATCCGCTTGATCACTTGGACGAATTCGAGCGGCTCTGTGGATTGCAAAGGCTCAATGGAGTCAGTGAGGATGCATTCAAATTGAGGTTGTTCCCGTTTTCTCTCGGAGACAAAGCCCACGTCTAGGAGAAGCACCTACCGTAAGGCTCTATCACTTCATGGGAAGTTTGCAAATCTGTGTTTCTCGCCAAATTTTTTCCAACTCTCGAACTGCAAAGTTGAGAAACGTCATCTCTACCCTTACCCAACAAAATTCTGAAACCTTTGCTGAAGTCTGGGAGAGGCAAGAATTATCAGTCCCAGTGCCCACATCATGGATACCCTACTGAGAATCTGCTCAACAATCTCTACAGAGGAGTTCACCCTAACATCCGTGGGTTATTGGATACCGCTAGCCATGGAAATTTCCTTAATCAGGACGTCACTAAAGGTTGGCAGCTAGTGGAGAATATGGCAGAGGTAGATGGGCAGTATAATGAGGATTACGACAGGACTGTTAGAAATACAGTGGACAGAGAGACAGTCAGTAGGAAGGAATTCAAGGCCCTGAACGTTAAGTTGGACAAAATCGACAGGTTGCTGCAAGTACAACACAAACATGTCCACTTCATGACTGGAGATGAAGATATTCCTGACAAGGAGGATGACCAGGTTGATAATATCCGTTATTTGCAGAATCAGGGAGGTGGTTACAAGCAGCACCCAAACCTCTCGTATAGAAGCAACAACGTGGCAAATCCCCAAGACCATACCTACCCACCCAAACCCCTACACGCCCAGTTGAATGCGTTTGTCCCAAAGCAGCAATATCAAAAGAGTTACCAGCCATCTGTAAACATACCACCTGGGTATGAAGCACACACTCCACCAACCGCTACACAGCCACCAGAAGTTTTAAGCCTACTCCAAGAGATCTTGAAGGGACAAAAAAGGTCTGCTACTGAAGTCACGCAGAAAGCGTCATCAAGCGTCATCTTCTACTATGAAGACAACATGCAAACTTCCAGGGAAAGCAGTTCCCAACCCAAAAGAGTATCATGCCAGTGTCATCACCTTGATACTGAGGACATTAAGGTTCCGGAGGGGGAGGATTTTCTCATCAAAGATCAGACACAGACTAGTCCTGGAGATGTTTCTAAGCGACAGTCTGCTGAAAAACCTACACCTACAGATAAGCTCGACACAACCAACCAAGCTAAACCCAGACCCAACACTTCAGACGCTCATCCACCTATAGGAACCCCAGAGAGGAGTAAACCATTTGTTCTTCCACCATATAAACCCCAATTACCCTTTCCCCAAAGGTTCAAGAAGGAGCTTACTGAGAATTACAAGGCGCTCTTCGATAAGCAGATGAAAGACATTGAGGTGAAGATTCCAATTCTAGACACTTTTATGCTAATGCCTCCAAACAAGAAATTTCTCAAGGATGCAGTTAAGGAGAGAACTCAAGCAGTCGAGGGTATGGTCGTACTGACACACGAGATTAGCGTCATAATCCAAAGGAAAGTTGTGCCGAAAAAGCTTGGTGATCTTGGAACCTTTACAATCCCATGCTCGCTTGGACCCTTATCATTCAACAAGTATCTCTGCGATATAGGCGCCTTAATCTGCCTCATGCCACTTTCAGTCGCAAAAAGGTTAGGCTTTGTTGATTATAAGTCTTGCAAAATCTCATTGATTCTGGCAGATAGGTCAGTGAGAATCCCTCATGGCATCTTGGAAGACCATCCTATGAAGGTGGTGGGAGTTGAGATACCAACAGATTATGTGGTCTTGGAGATGGAAGAAGAACCTAAGGACCCTCTGTTGTTTGGAAGACCTTTTTTGGCCATAGGGGGGGCGCTAATTGATGTTAGGAATGAAGTCATTGAGCTGAATATGGGTCCAGATCTTAGAACAAAATTCAACATCAATGATGCAATTAAGAAACCAACGATTGAAGGTCAAGTGTTCTCAGTGCAAGAGATGGACACTCTTGCTGATGAGTTGTTAAAAGAATTAGCAGCAGAAGATCAGCTGCAAGTTGCTCTGACAAAGCCAGTCGCTGAGGGGTATTTGAGTATGAAAGTTGAACTCTATACGAAAATGTTGGATTGTCACAAGCCTGTCAAGAGTTCAGTGGTGATGAAGGAATTGGACTCGAGTGTATCTGAGCCAGACTCGAGATAGGGACTCGAGCTGCAAGTGCTTGAATGCGCTACGCTTGATGTTGCTGATGACTGGTCTGAGCTCATGGCACTCAAAGTGGAACTGAAACCACTTCTTCCAGGACTAAGGTACGCTTTTCTGGGCCCCAATTCTACTTACCCTGTGATTGTAAATGACACCTTGAATGATAATGAATTGAGTATGCTTTTGACTGAGCTTAAACATTTTAGAAAAACCATGGGATACACGCTTGAAGATATTAGAGGAATTTCACCAAGTTTTTGCATGTATATGATACACTTAGAAGATGAATCTCATTCTAGTGTAGAGCCCCAGAGGAGATTGAACCTGAACCTTAAAGAAGTGGTTAAAAAGGAGATACTTAAGTTGCTAGACACTGATGTTATATATCCAATCTCTGATAGTAAGTGGGTCTTGCCTGTGCATTTTGTTCCTAAGAAACGGGGTATTAAAGTGGTTAAGAATGATAAAGATGAACTAATTAATACCCACTAGAATATAACAGGGCATAGGATGTGTATAGACTATAGGAGGTTGAATTCATCCACTAGAAAAAACACTTTCCCTTTGCCTTTTATTGATCAGATGGTTGAAAGGTTGTCTGGTAAAAAGTATTATTCTTTCCTTGACGGGTATAGCGGGTTCTTTTAGATCCCTATACACCCGGATGATAAGGAAAAAACTACTTTTACCTGCCCTTATGGCACTTTTGCTTACAAAGGCATTCTGTTTGGGTTGTGCAATGCTCCTGCAATATTTCAGCGATGTATGACTTCTATTTTCTTGGATTTAATTGAGGATGTAGTCGAGGTATTCATGGACGATTTTTCTGTTTATGGCTCTTCCTACTCCTCCTGTTTGTTAAATTTGTGCAGGGTACTTAGCAGGTGCGTGGAGACCAACCTTGTGCTCAATTGGGAAAAATGTCACTTCATGGTTCAAGAAGGGATAGTGTTGGGGCACAAGATATCTGAGAGGGGTATTGAGGTTGACAAAGAAAAGATTGAGGTCATGGCTCAGCTGCAACCTCCTAAGACAGTGAAGGATATTCGAAGTTTTCTTGGTCACGCTAGGTTCTATAGAAGATTCATCAAGGATTTCTCCAAAATTGCAAGGCCCCTGAAGAGCCTACTATGCAAGGAGGTCGACTTCAATTTCAACCCCGAGTTTCTCGAAGCATTCTTTAAGATCAAAGAGGCGCTGATATCTGCTCCAATAGTCCAAGCTCCAGACTGCCATCTCCTATTCGAGATCATGTGTGATGCAAGCGATTTTGCTATTGGAGCAGTCATGGGTCAGAGAAAGGACAAGAAGTTGAATGTGATACACTACGCCAGCAGGACTCTAGACAACGCTCAAGCCAAGTATGCCACCACAGAAAAGGAACTCCTTGATGTAGTCTTTGCGTTTGAAAAATTCAGATCATACCTCATGGGATCCAAGGTTATTGTTCACACTGATCACGCAGCGTTGAAATATCTTATGAAGAAAAAATACACCAAGCCGAGACTACTGAGATGGATACTACTGCTGCAAGAATTTGACTTAGAGATTGTGGACAAACCTAGAGTGGAAAATGGAGTTGCAGATCACCTGTCATGAATGATGATTGAGGACTCAACCCCTATTAAAAACTCGATGCAAGAAGAGCAACTCATGACTCTAGGAGAAGAAGAAAATTGTTCTCACATCAACAAAAAGCTAGCTGGATCCACTTTACCTTGGTATGCTAATTTGGTCAATTACTTAGTTGTGGGTGAAGTGTCTAACTGTTTGGACGCCTATCAGAGGAAGAAGTTTTCAGAGACGTCAACCACTACTTTTGGGATGAGTCCTACTTATACAAGAAGGGAGAAGATGGTTTGTTCAGAAGGTGTATAGCAGAAGAAGAAGTTTGAGGTGTTTTGGAGCATTGTCATGGGTCTGCTTACGGTGGACATTTTGCCACATTAAAAACTGTTCAAAATATCTTGCAATCGGGATTGTGGTGGCCGACTATATTCAAGGATACTCAGAATTTCATCTCCAAGTGTGATCTATGTCAGAGAATGGGTAGTATCAGTAGAAGGAACGAGATGCCACATAACCCAATTCTAGAAGCTGAGATATTTGACTGCTGTGGAATCAACTTCATGGGGCCTTTCAATCCACCATCTCATGGGAGCCGCTACATTCTCGTCGCAGTGGACTACGTCTCAAAGTGGGTAGAAGTTGTGGCGACCAAGTGTTACTGTTTAACTCGAGGCTAATGTTGTTTCCTGGAAAATTGAAGTCAAAATGGTCATGTCCTTTCCGAGTTAAAGAAGTTTTTCCATATGGGGATATTGAATTGATCAACAGGGAAGGAAACGATTTCACTATGAATGGCCAGAGGGTTAAGCAGTATCGAGCTGATGAGACTATCCACGAGAGAACCTCGGTTTCTCTTGATGACCTAATTGAACCTTGAAGTGGTGAAAATCAAGCTCAGTGACTTTAAATAAGCGCACTTGGGAGGCAATCCCATGCATATCCTTGAAAATATCTTAATTAAGCTTTTACATTTCTATTTTACTTAATGTTTGCGCCTAGATTTATATTTGATTTTCAGGACTCGAGTATCAGGGCATCGTCAAGACTAGGGTCGAGTCCTATATAAAAGAAATCGAAAAAAGAAGAAGAAAAAGGTGTGAAGACACATCTTTGTCTCCTTCTATTGCACATTCACGAGGGCTTGTCTCCCACTCTTCACACTTCACTCTCTATTTAAACAAAAGTTTCCTCTTCATTTTACTTACACCATCTTACCTCACATTTTCTTTCTTTGGAGCTTAAGTTGCAGCATCATCCACATCAACTTGTTCTCGTTTGCAGCAGCCGAGCCCCGAAGCCGTCACACTCGAGTCACGCAGCCACCGCATGCCGTCACGTGGCCGCTTAACACCGCACTCGAAGCTCAACCGAGCTTGAGCTCCGACACTCGACCTCAAGCTCGAGTGTCACACACGCTCCCGCACGCTCTCGCAGCCACCGCACAGCGTCACGCACCCACCGTCACGCGCCTAAAAACTCGACCAAGCTCGAGCTCCAACACTCAAGCTCAAGCTCGAGTCTCACGCATGCTCCCGCAGCCGCCGCACGCCGGTACTCAGCCGCTGAACACCAAGCTCTCACACACGATCAGCCGTCATGTGCCTTGAAACGAGCTCCGACACTCGAGACCCACACGCTCCTGCAGTCGACACACTCGACCAAGCTCATGTTGCATCTCAAGCTCACACCCGCAGCGGTCACTTTCGAGTCCGCTCCACGCATCCTCTCGCCGTCACGCGTCCTCAAATTCGACCGCACTCGAGCTCGAGCACGAGCTCGAGTCTCCCACGAGCTCGAGTCTCCCACGCTCAAGCACCGCCGTCACGCATCTAGAACTCGACCAAACTCGAGCACCCACCCGACACGAGCACTCTTTATATTATATATTTTATATATTACATATTATATACTATATATTATATATTATATATTATATATATATATATATTAGATTTCATATTTCATATTACGAGTTTAACTCAAGCTCACTAAGGGTTGAATTTGGTGTTGTTGATTTCAATTGCTACACACAGTATGAGGAGATCAGGTGAAGGATCTTCGAGGCGCAAAAGTATTCCATTGCTGGTTAATTCGCCTATCAATTTGAATGACGAGGACTCAGATTCAGAAGTCTCGCAATTAATCCGCCGAACTAGTAGATGTAGCGGTAAGGAGGTCATGAGGGAAAACAGACCGGACCGTGCAGTGGAAAGAAATGATGAATCAAGTAGTGATGAAAGTGAAAAGGACGATTGGGGAAACGAATGCCTGCCTCAGAATATACCACACAAGCAGGCGTTGAAGGATCTCAAATAGATACTTGTGGCGTCTACCCGTTATCTTCATCGTGAAACAATGATGCAATTGGGAATTGCCAGAGATGTTGACCAGATGCTTTGGAACGTAGGGTTGACACAGTTCATCTCGTACCCCAGAGAGACATATGCCGCAAAGACAATCCAATTCCTTGCATCGGTCGAACTGTGTGAGTATTTAGACCATGAGGAGAGGTTGAAGGATATTGATGGGTTTGGAACGCTAGCATTCACTGTAAACGGCAGGAAGTACTCCTCTGCAACACAGTTCGAGCAACTCTTCGCTCTTCCTCCATTAGACGGTCGTGCCACCGATTTCAACGATGAGGAACTCAAAATGCTCTGGAAAGTTATTGGCACTCCGGAGGAGTACAGCGCCTCGTCCAGTAAAAGCTTCAAAATCAGGAACCCCGTCATTCAGTATTTCCACAAGATCCTTGGGACTTCATGTTTTGCAAGGCACGAGTTCGGAAATGTGCGATTTCCTGCGGTATGAAAGAAACCGTAACAAGAACAGATTTACCCGGGTTTTGATGTGGTTAAGAAAACGTAGGTTAACGAATCTAAGGGGAGAAAATGAGATAAAGCGTAGCTATACTCTAGTAAAGGTTTGTGGTAATTAAAAAAAAAAAAACAAAAAAAAGTAAGAACCATTGTTGTATTGTGATACAAGCCAGAACCGCTAGAAGTGTTTAATTAAGTAACCCTCCCTTTAGTTTAGCTATGGAAAAGAAGTTTGGGAAGTTGATTCTATTGAGTGCTTAGCTGGAAGAATGAGTGACCATTTTTATTTAAAAGGGTAGATATAGGAATCGATTTCTGGGTTTTAGAATGAATAGGTTGGAGCTCGAGTTCGGTGCACTGGGTAGATGAGATCTTGTTTCTGTATGCATCTGTTGGCATTCACCTTTAACCTTATGCTAAAGCTTATTCCATTCTGAGTGATCCCTGAGCAGATTTGACTAGCCATTACGTTGAAGAGATCACTTTTACCTCTTGAGCCATTCCCTTAGCCAAACGAGTTCTTATGAGATGTGTAACTTGATTCACGGTTTAGAACAAATTGAATGTTAAAAGGAGTGGTTTATTTGAATGCATTTGTAGGGTGAGTTTGGGCTTAGATCAAACTATGATTTGCATGGCTAAAGTTATTAGAGTAGCACTTGTTCAGTACTATAGTTTAGAGTATTAAAATAGGACATTGAGTGTTAGCATTTGAGTCAGGTTGCTTTGGTTTTAAGATTCCGTCGAGCATCCACTTCTCCGAGCTATTTGTTACATGTTTGCTTGAGGGCAAGCAAAGGATAAGTCTAGGGGAGTTGATATACACATTTTAAGCACTCATTACGACCTCATTTAACTACTCTAAGCATACATTTCTACTACATTTTCATCCTAGATAGGCTCATTCATACGCATTACCATATACATTGCATTTAAGGATTTTTCAGGTTGTAGAGCACATAATCAGAGAATTCAGGAGTCGCAGAAGTTGAAGAGTCATAGAAGCTAAAGAGTCACAGAAGCTGAAGAGTCACAGAAGATGAAGAGTCACATAAAGAGCAACACTCTTGGTTGAGTCCACACTCAGTGTGCCGCTCAAGTCCACACTCAGCGTGCCGCCCAATTCGAACACACTCGAGCCCAAAATTGAGTGCTCACTCGGCGGCCCAACTCGAACACACTCGAGCCCATGCTCGAATGCTCACTCAGTGGTCCAACTGGCCCACACTCTGAGTAGTCACCTAGGGTTCCTGAGGATGAGTTAGGTCTGCGTGACGCTTAGGTTTTCTAGGTCGCTTAGGGCTAGATTTAATAAAGTCTTTTCTGATTTGGTGTTATCATCACTAGCTTCATTCTGATCATTTGGGGCTTGTTCTGAGACGCTCTAGCACCGATGGGTGTTTGGTAGAGTGTCTGACTGAACCACTTCAGAGATTCACATGCTCACCTTGAGGGATCGAATGTCTGAGGTGTGAATCGGTGCTAAGCGAGTTGATATTTTATTCCGACTAGGGTCTGTTAGTAATCTACTCGAGTTTGTTTACTACAAGAGTGGACTCATTATTTTTGTTCCCGTTGCCTAGAGACTAGCTCTATTGATTGGCTTGGATTAGAACAGTTAACTGCATCCTGATTGATAATTACTTTCCCAGTTGGATTGACACCTATTATACTACAACTGACATATAATAATAATAAAATTTGACAATAGAGTAAAAATCCTGCTATCAATTTGGAGCCACGAGAATATCATCAACCCGGTACTGTGCATATGGTGCATCTGGCAGCACCAAAAGGTCCGGATGAACCGCCGTATTCGTCGGTAGAGGGTCTACGGTAACTTCTGGTGTTAGTGAAGGACCCAACGGACTGTGACTTAGCGGCGGGGACTGTGACTTTGTCTCCGGCACATCCGAGGAAGTTGATGACGATGCAGTGTCGTGCACCATGTCACTGTAATGGACGCAGTGTGTATGCTTACGGGGTGCCATGTATGTAGTACCTACAATAGAATTTACCGTAAATTAGAAACTGCATCGTACTACTACATAATTTATAAATTCTAAATTCTGTACATACTACATAATTTCCTAACAACCTATATATGTTCTAAACATCCTATATATTTTTTACTTATTACAAAAATTGTAGAGAGAAGGGAGGGAGAAATACCTTAGAGAGAGAAGGAGAATTGTTAATAATGGAATGAAGTTGCAAAATTTGTGCTGTATATATAGGAATTACTGGGCGTTGTAAAAACGTTGGGAAATAAGATTTCGTCGTAAAGAAGTTGTAAATTTATGGTCTAATTTACAATACTAAGCTTGTAAAGAAGTTGTTAAGTGTTGGTGTAACGTATCGTAATGGTACATTTTATGTAATAATAATTGAGAAACGTCGTAAAAAAAATGTAAGCTCAAAACGTCGTAAAGACGTTGGCAATTAACAACGTCCTTACGATGTCCTTAGCTTACAACGTCTTTACGACATTTTTGCCAACGTCTTTACGACGTTTTAGGCTTACAACGCCGTAAAGACGTTTGCTTGCCAACGTAAAGATGTTGTAAACTTAAAACATCGTAAGGACGTTGCTAATTGCCAACGTCTTTACGACGTTTTAAGTTTACAACGTTTTTACGACCTTTTTTCCAAAGTGTTTTTCTGTTTATGTATATCTATGTTTCCAACGGCTATGTATATGTTTTCGTGTTATCAAACATAAGTAATCTATTAAATTCAAGTGATTAAAAAACTTTTATTGTTATAACGTAGATCGTTGAAGATACATGAAAATTGTAAAACGTAGATTATTCGTACATGTTAAACCACAGTATCAATCAAATTCTTCACCATTACTACCATTTCCATTACTCGGATTATCGCTTTCCTCAAACTCGTCACATTCCTCGCCGTAAACATCTTCTACAGGGAGATCTTCGTATTCTTGGTTTTCCAGTTCAGTAAGCACCACTAGCTTTGAACGGTGGGTGCAAAGTATTACGATGTGAAATGCGACGTTTCTGTCAGATTACCAACAACGATTGACCCTTCGACTTTTGACAAATTATTTGCTTTTTCATAAAACGGTCAAATGGGTACATCCATCGAAAATGAAGAGGTCCAGCCAGTAGTGCTTCGTGAGGAAGGTGCACTGGAGATGTTCCATAACATCAAAGAACGAAGGAGGAAAAATCTTCTCTAAGTTGCACAACAAGAGCGGCATATTTGTTGAAAGTTGTTCCAAACCTTCTACTATGATTGTTTGTGCACTCAAATCTCTAAAAAGGCTACAATATCTAAATTACATAGCGCACATTATCTGAGTTATATATATAGGTATATATCCATTACTAAATTATGTAAAACAAATACCTGCAAGTGCTTCGTGTACATTTTTTGGAAGTAACTCAGCCAAACCAAAGGGTAGTAGTCGTTGCATGAACACATGACAATCATGACTTTTCATCCCTGTAAACTTTTGCCCATGCTCAACACATCTTGAGATATTCGAAACATAACCATAAGGAAACTTCACCTCTTATGATACCCAATTGAATAACGCCGTTTTCGCCTCCGATGACAACCTAAATATAGGAACTGTAATTTTGTCGCCGCTTTTGATATGCAACTCACTTTTAGAAAAAATAGCTGGTAAGTATAAATATGAATTTCTGTTATCCTTAGTCCTATCAGCCACGTTCACAATCGTATGCACGATATTCTCAAAAAAATTCTTCTCGATGTGCATCACATCCAAATTGTGTCGAATCAACAAATCTTTCCAATATGGCAGCTCCCAAAAGATACTCTTCTTATGTTAATTATGAAGGAACGTGCCAATTACCTCATCGAGGAACAGTTGCTAAAGCACCGTACCGTAATAATCCATGTTTGCTTCGATTTCGTCTCCTGATAGATACAGTAGTGGAGGATCCTTTACCTTAGCTTTACTCCGGAATAGAGTCGTATTTCATTTGTACGATGGTTAATTGGAAGAAATCGACGATGACAATCAAACCAAAATGTCTTCCTCCCATGCTTCACTTGAAATGCAGTTATCCTCCCAAGGCAATACGAACAAGGCAATCTCTCATGTGTTGTCCAACCTGATAACATTCTGTAGGTAGGGAAGTCACTTATCGTCCACATAAGCACCGCTTTCATCGTAAAATTTTTTGGGCAGAACAATCATATGCTTGAACCCCATGCGTCCATAATTGTTTCAGCTCATGAATCAGAGGTTGCAAGAATACGTCAAGAGACCGTTTCGGATGATTAGGACCAGTAACTAGTATACTTAGGAATAAAAATTATTTTTCCATGCACATCCCCAGAGGAAGGTTATAAGGCGTACGAATTACTGGCCACAAAGAATATTGTCTGCCAGACATTCCAAACGGACTAAAACTATCGGTGCATAGAGCAAGATAAAAATTCCTAATATTCCTAGCAAAATCTTTGTGTACCGTATTGAAATGTGTCTACGCCTTTGCATCTGAAGGATGATTAATCTCTTCATCCGCTTGTGAATGCTATGCATGTCATCTCATCGCAGCTGCTGTCCTTTCCAACTGATATAATCTCTTCAACCTATCAGTTATTTGTAAGTACACATCCGTTGATACAATACCTTCTTCCGCTCACTCCCTTGTGGCTTATATCTTGGCTTCTTACAGAATCGTCATTCTTGTAACATATCATCATCTTTCCAATATATCATACAATTATCTATAAAAACATCAATGGTTTCGCAAGGCAACCCAAGACTATAGACCAATTTCTCCGTCTCATAATATGATTCAGCACACACATTGTTTTCCGGTAAATACTCTTTGAGCAAACCAGTCCACATATTCATGTATTACTGAGATGAATTACATTCTTTTTTAATATTCATCATCCTAGCTGCTAATGATAATTTAGATAGACCTTCTCTACATCCCTCGTAGAGAGGCTCATTTGCAGCATCTAGCATGTCATAAAACCTTTTTGTATCTAAATTGGGTGCCTTAGAAACTATAGGTTGATCAATATTAGTTTCCTGAAATGCATATGTGACCATCTCATGCATCCTATCATGCTCTACAACCCCATGAATCTCATTCTGATAACCAACATCATGCAAATTACTCGATTCACCTATATTACCTTCAACATTCTTAAAATTACTACTACTTGCTTCATCATTCCCACCAACACTATCACCTTCCCCATGGGGAAACCAAATGTAATAATATGGTGCAAACCCTCTATTTAATAGATGATTCCAAACAGTTTTTACTCGGGTGAATTTCATCTTTTTGCATTTTCGACAAGGACAGAACATCTTACCCGATTCAAGCGTGATTTCGGTTTAACTAGCCTGGTGCATGAATATTTCTGCCCATTTCATAGACTCCTTTTTTATGATTCCTGCAGCATCTCTATGCATATACATCCACCTCCATTGCTCGAATATATCTCCACCAAAAGACATTTTTTGAATTTTTTCCCAAAACCGTTATTTTTGCATAAATTTTTTTTTTCTTCTCCAAACCGGTTTTTTCCTCTCCTCTCTACCAAGTTTTTTTTTGGTTTTTTGATGTTTTGATTTATGAAGAGAGCCCTCCTCCTTATATAGGCAAAAAATTAACAATGATTTTACAACCTTATACCAAATACGAGTAATTTACA
>JAKUCM010000229.1:0-22711 GCA_023374145.1 Lepidium sativum | reverse complement strand
ACCCGTTAAGTGTTATTTTAGATTATAATCATGTTCTCGCTACAAGAAAATAAGGCGAATTCTGATGTCCAAAGCTGGCAGAAATGGTCGGAAAAAGACGTTTTTCCGACAAATATTGACGGAAATAAAATCGTCGGTTTGAGATGGTCGGAAAAGAGAAAGTGGTCAGTAGTTGTCGGAATTTTCCGTCCACCCACAGTTGTCGGAAACAGTGGTCAGTGATGGAAGGAAATATCCGGTCAGTTGGTGTCGGAAAACCGCCGACGGAGAAGGTCAGAAAACTGGACGACGGGGTGGTCGGAATTCTCCTGTCAGTACATGTCAGAAACATCACCGTCGGCGGCTGTCGGAAATGTCCCGTCGGCAGTTATCGGAACTCTTCCGTCGACGGTGGTCAAAAATTTTCGACCTCCACTTTTAAAAATAAATCAAAATAATATTGATTCTTTTGTTTATTATATCTTTAAATTATAAATAAAAAATTATAAAATAATTGGTAGTAAACATCGAAATTATCGAAAGAATACGATTTTTATTATTAATTTGTAAAAAGTCTTTCATAATTTTTTTAAATTAAACTTTATTAAAGTTTAATTTAGAAAATTTTAATTTTGAAGTATAAGTTTTTAATTTTAAAATTATAAAGTATAAGATTGCTTAAACAAAAAATATGACGGCAAAATCGAAAACACCGAACACTTGCGTGACGGTTCGCAAGCATCACCAACATGAATCAAAGCAAAACCGAAATCTTGTTTCAAATACGCAAAATCAAAGCCGAAATCCTGTTTTATAAAACGCGAAATCGTGGAGGTGGTGATGTTTGGGAAACCGTAAAAGACATCAACTCCATTGTACAAATTCATTGCTGAAATCATGAAATTCACAAACATCTAAACTCTAAATCGTGAAACAATTTCACACAAACTAACTACCAACTCATGCATTTAACCGTTAACCCGAACCTATATATCAATTCCGCGAAATCATTCAAACATTTGAGAAACAAAATGAAAAATTGTTTAAGACAAGTTAAGGAACTTACATGGACTTAGAATTCGGGAAGATTCTAGAGGATTCCGGTCACGGAAGAGGCCTAAGATCGGGAGGCGGCGTCTATAAACGGTGGAGCTGTCTGTAAATGACAGAGGAAAACGAAAGAAATGAAGGTGGTGTTATTATGTCGTAGACGTTCGGTGTTGGTAGGTACCCATCGGACCGCGTGGAAACTAAATTGAGGCCCCTGTTTTCGCGAAGAATTGGTTTCGCGCCTAACTTTCCCCTCTTTCTCGTCGGAAACGTTCGGTTATTTGCTGTTTTCGACCGTGGTCGACCGTTGTTGGCATTATACTATATAGTATACATATAGGTATTTGTACATTTATATTTAGTATATTATTTGTATTTGTAATTGTTCTTAATTACATTTAAATATATATTGTTGTTTTATTTTGTTCATTTTATTTTAGCGTGTCTAAAAATTGTATTATTTAAGGAAAATACTTATTTTTAATATTTTATAATATATAATGTCTTCATAATTCAAATATTTTAAAACACAATCTACTTAATAACGTAATGACAATCTACTTACCTGCTTCTCGTGGAAGATGGATCGAAAGACGTTCCATAACATCAAAGAACGATATAGGAAATATCTTTTCAAGATTAAAAAAAATTACAGAAATTTTCTCATTCAAGTTCTTGATCTCATCGTCAGTTAGAGTCCGCGAATACAAGTCACGAAAAAATGCCCCCATACCTACAAATATTATAAACTGATACTCAGTTTCAGAAAAGTACACTCTGATTACATGGTAGCAAATACGCAAAGGCAAAAGGAAATAATCGTTGCATAACCACATGGCAATCATGACTTTTCATCCCAATATATTTTCCCTTCGAGTTGTCAACAGAGTTGCGCAAATTCGATGCATAACCATCGGGAATTGTACGTTGTGTTTTATCCAATCGAAAAACACCACCTATTATAATGATCATGTTAGGTCAAATTACAAACTATAAGTTAATGGCTTTTATTATTAAAAAACATAGAAAACTTTTTCGCAACATCCAAACGGAATATCGGAACAGGCCCAACATTATTGTTCTCTCATATATGAAGTGATCTTCTGTCACAAATTTCTGGTAAGTCTAACCTAGATTTCATATTATCCTTCGTTTTCCCCTGCACATTCATAACAGTATTGATTGTATTCTCAAACATATTCTTTTCAATGTGCATAACGTCTAGACAATGTCGTAGTAGTTTGTAAGTTTTCCAATACAGCAATTCCTTGAATATACTCTTCTTGTGCCAATTGTGGTACTCTCCAACGCCATCAACTGGATAGTGACCATTCCCACCACATTCCTTAGTTTTTTCTGCACCAAAATCCTGAAGTTGGTTTAATAGTGTACGACCATCAGGTTCCGGAGGTGGCCCGTACATCACTTTCTTATTTTTAATAAACAATGTGGTGCTTTTCCGATATGGATGATCCATTGGCATAAATCGCCTTTGACAATCAAACAAAGAAGTTTTTCTTCCGTGTTTCAATTGGAATGCTTCCGTACTGTCTTGACACGTTGGATATGACATTCTGCCGTGTGTCGTCCACCCAGACTACATTTCGTATGCAGGGAAGTGACGTTCCTCATATTTTGTCAGTTTTGAGCTCATTATTACAATTATATTTGGGAAATTCGTCTATGTTTTATTGAGATTTCAAGTCAAAAACGTCCAGAGTTGGAATCATGTTTGAAGGGTGACTTTGGAGAGGTTTGAAGCATTTTCCGGCATTCTCCACGAAAGGAAGGACCGATCGATATACCAAGGATTGATCAATCAATGATATGAAAGGATTATGTGCACGATCCGAAGAACGATTTGGTTTTTGAGAAGATCGATTCATTATCCAAAAGATCAATCGATCAAAGCTTTTCGCAGAAACCTAATTTCATGATTTTCAGCCCTTGTTTTGGGTCCTATAAATACTATTTTCCTATTTTTATTTTGAGAGACTGTCTCTAGAGCTTTGAAAAAACGAATTTTACAGAAGTTTGAGAGTTTGTAAGCTAGGAAGGAGATCTCTTCACAGCTTGAGAAGAATTTATGAATCCTATTTCTACTTATGTAATGCAATTTCAGTTTCAGTTCATCATGATTTGCTTGTTCAGTTGTTCTATGTCTGAGTAGATCTTAGATCGGATTTAGGGATTCTAGGGTTTTAGAATTCACTGTTAGGGGAAAACAAATAGGATTGATGAATAGATGATTCTCCTTCTAATACTTGAGTTTAATGCATAGATTAGCTTGATCACCTAGTCGATGATTTTAGGTTGTTAACTTTCCAGAAGTTTGTTAAGAACTAGAACTAGACTTAGAAGAGCAATTCCTTCACTACCAACGAGAGTTGATGCTAGTTTGGACTTGTGGGTAATTAAACCTAAGTGATAAAGCATACTGGTAATCTGAAACCAACGAGAGTTAGGACCTTTAGATTATTAGTAGAGGGGTAGATTTCACAGAGTTAATTTATCTTTATTTATGTTCAAGCCGAGAATATGATCAGATTTGTTCCTGAATAGTTTCCCTGACAAAAGTTTTAACTCCTGAATGAATACCCGATATCCGATTACTTTAGTTATTTGATTACATTCGCGTTTAAGTTGTTAGTATTTACTTCTCTAACTTTGATTGATATAGCTTGCGATTCGATAGAAGTCGAAAGTGTGATTTGGTTCTCTGAGGAATTCGACCCCTATATACTATTACGTTTGCTCTGTACTTGCGGTAGGATATAGGGTTAAAACTCGTTGTATCACGTTTTTGGTGTCGTTTCCTGGGAACCAGTAGTTGCCTTTCGATTTTCTGTTTACAGTTTCAAGTTTATATCGTTACTTACGTTTTTCATTTTGTTCGTTTTTGTTCCTTTTTAGGTGTATGACCAGAAGTCAAGGTTCATAAAATCTATTCAATTTAGATAATCAAGAGCTTGCGAGGGTTGAAAGAGAAAACCGAAAAGCTTGGAATATGAATCCTCCAGAGAATCAAACACAGAATCCGCAGGAGATGGCCACAGTGGTACAACAATTGCTGAGAGAGTTGGCTGAGATTAGGAGAGCATGAGAGTCTGCTCAACGCAGAGCGATAGGTGACATGGACACTCCACACACCCACTATCAAAATCACTCAGCTATTTGACCTCCTGCGATTGAGAGGAATGATTATGAAATCAAACCTCAGCTTATTGGGTTAGTTAAGCAGTATGTCTTCAATGGACTTCCAGGCGAGAATCCTATGGATCACATAGATAATTTTGAAGACATATGTGGCACCAAAAGCTCTAATGGTGTACATGCTGATTATGTGAAGTGTAATCTTTTCCATCATTCACTCTCAGACAGAGCTTCTAGGTGGTTGCGTTCATTACCTCCAGGATCACTCACCACATGGGCTCAGGTTCGAGCAGCGTTTCTTGATCAATTCTACACTAAGTCCAAGACTGCAGCTCTCAGGAGCAAGATTTCATCATTTCAGGAACGATATGGGGAATCTCTGAATGAAACATGTGAAAGTTTCAAGGAGTATTAGCGAGATTGTCCACACCATGGATACTCGGATGAGCAGCTTCTCAACATTTTCTATAGTGGAATCGAGTGGGAGTACAAGAATTCCTTGAATCAAGCAATGGAGACTTTATGACTAACACTAGGGATAAAGCTTTCACTCTGATTGATAACTTGGCTGCAAGTTCTAGTAGTCATTGTCCAGAATATAATCGAACTACGAAGGTGAACAGTTTGGAGATTCAGAGGATTGATGACATTGCTAAAAAGTTAGATATTCTGATCCGAGCAAATCATGGTAATCAGAGGAGTGTGAATCAAGTTGAGGACAACAAAGTAGTGGCTCAGGTTCAGGATGACTCGGTTGGTTCTGAAGACCAAATGGAGGTCGATTATGTTAACTGGCAGAACAGGGAGCAAAACCCGAACTACCTTTCCTACAGGAGCACTAACGTCGAGAACCCTCATGATGTTACTTTTCCAGCACCCACATTGCCTCAAGGATCACCTTTTCAGGGAAAGCCATTCATTCAGAATTCAGGTCAGAGATGGGGTAATCAGAAGCCGTTTGTTCCGAATGCAGGAGGAAGTAACTGGCAAAAGCCATATAAGCCTTATGTACCACCGCCGATGCATCAACAACCTTCAACATCAACTTCAGGAACATCAAACGAAGAGATTAAGACCTTGATTCAGCAACTTGCTGTTGAGCAACAAAAGACTACAAGGAAGCTTAATGCTAAGATGGACACCATCTACAATGATCTAAATGGAAAATTTGAGTTAGTTTCTATGCATATCAAGAAGCTAGACACCCAAGTTGCTCAGACTGCTGAGGCTATTCAACGTCCACAAGGAGCTTTACCTGGAAAAGTTGAGAAGAATCCCAAGGAATCTTGCAATGTGGTCAATTCTGAAGTAGAAAGTTCAGTTGGGAGTAAGTACAAACCCTCGTATTCCATACCATAAAGAGCCTGTGAAGATAGAAGATCAATGAGAGTTCACTATACCTTGTCGAGTTGGACAGCTAGTTTACAGCGATGCCTTGTGTGATTTTGGAGCTAGTATCAATGTGATTTTCTTGGAGACTATGCCGAAACTCGGTATTGAACTAATGCAAGAGCATCACTCATCGGTTTCTTTTGGAGATGCATCTTCAAAGGTACCTAAAGGAAGACTTGTTGACTTCACTCTTCTGGTTGGGAATTGCAAGATCCCTACAAACTTTACTGTTGTTGAAATGGCAAGAGAAGAAGCTGTTTCGATCTTATTGGGAAGGCCATTCCTCAACACAACTTGTGCTAAGTTAGATTTCCTAAGTCAGAGAGTTGTGTTGCAGAACATGGACAAGGGTGTTTCATATCTTATTCGAGCTTTATCGAGTAATTTCTATGGGATGATTCGAGATGATGGAGGGAAGCAAGTGAGCACTAAATCATTGACTCAAGTTGCAGTATATGGTGAAGAAGACAGTGATTGTGATGAGGAGTATGGGTTGCTCCGTGAACAAGAGAAGGACTCGGCTGAACATTAAGACACTTGTATCCTTTATCGTCTTGACAAATTCTGCAATTATGATGTTAAAGGTTTTGTTATCAAAGTTTTTTCAGATAGTCTTGGCTTTAATACATCTGGAATCAACACGGTCAAAGAGATATGCCAAGATAGAACTGTTGCATTGCTGGATGCTTCAGGAAGGACAATCCACAAGAAAGATGAACAGTTGAAGAAGTTCATCATTGAGGAGATTAGCGTCCGAGGAGTGAGCAAACCTCACTCAAGCGGTTCCGCCATCTAAATGGCATCTGAGTCAAGCTAATGACAGTAAAAGAGCGTTGAGTGGGAGGCAACCCACTATTAGGTAGTTTGTTTTTCGTTTTTCTTTTAGTATGCGTTCGTTTTTGTTTTTGTGTTTTTGTTCAAAGTAGGAAGTTGTCGGAAAACAATGATCGATCGATCCACTAAACGATCGATCAATACGCATAATAGGTTTGCGTATGATCTGCTTCCCGACTGAACAAGCATAGCCTGACTAATTGAAGGAGATATGATTGCTGCACGATCCATAGCACGACATGTTAACGATATATCGATCGAGCAATGGAACAGTAGAAGTCCGCACGATCCGTTGCCCAATTTAGAAGGTAAGGATCGATCGTTCTTTGCTCTCGAGAGCACATATCGATTAACATAAGGATCGACCGATCATTGACCCAGGTTCGTCTTCTTAAACGCGCAGAACGGTTTCAATCGAGCATTATTTCTATTTTGAAAAATTTCAAACCTCATTTTCTCTTTTTTTTTTCATCCGTTTTTAATGATTCAAAAGCCTAATCCGTTTAGAATTTCACCATCTATCTGATTGTGTGGTTCATTACTTCAATTAGTAAAGGTATGTCCTCTAAATTCGAATTTTTTGTCCGATTTTGGAAGTTGAATTGGGTAAAGGGTAACTTGCTTTCTTGTTGATTTTCATTGATTAACTGATGCATATGCCTTATTCTTACATGAATTAACCTCCCTCTTGCTGTCTGGATCATTGAATTTCAATTAGAGATTGCTTGTTAGGTTGAAGGAGAATTTCTAGAGGAATTTTGAAATTTTTAGGCTTGATCTTGATGATTATAGTTCGGTTGATGCATTGCTGGATGTTGATCTTGTTTAATTGAATAAGCAATCAGACCACTGATCATTTGTATGCCTAAGTTATCGAACTCTAATGAATTTTCTCCATCACAAAGTATGTCTCTGTTCTTTCATTGTAGATGGTTCGAACATCGACTACTATTCCTAAGAAGCCACGAAGAAGGTCCGAGCATCTTCGAGTCTTCAGCGTGGTCAGTCGTCGCAACAGCATGATGATGCACCTAGATATGGACAGCTTGGTGAGTGTTTGCCTTGGTCGAGACCGGAATAGACATACTTTGTTGATAATGTGGCTAGCAGGGATACTCCTTATTTTTGTCAAGAATACGGCAACATATAAGAATAGAAAGGAAGGAGATGGTTGGAAGAGCTTTCATGAAAGGTTCTATCATCAAATCCTCACTAACACTTTGATTCCAACGAAGTTCCTTTACCGTGAGACATTGCATCGGATGGGTATTCTTGAAGATGTTACTAAGTTGTTTGATAATCTTGGTTTGACCAAGTTCTTTTCTGATTCTTATCCACTTTATCCGTAGGTCGTTAGGCAGTTCTTAGCAACATGTGATCTACATATGTGTGATCATCCTCATAGTCTGATTTATGCTCAATACCTTACGTACTTATATAGAGGAGCTCTTTATACGATCACCATTCAGGAGTTGTGCCAAGTTTATGGTTTTGATGAGTATGCAGTTGGACAGAAACCATCGAAGAACTCTCTTTCGAAGAATGCATTGTGGTACTTTTTTCTGGTGATGGGTATCAGGGTAAGTCTTCAAAGCTTACTCACATCAGGAATCCTGCTATTAGGATAGTTGCTAAGCATATTAGGTCGACCATTCTAGCTAAGGAAGAGTCAGTCAGTGTCACCAAATCTCAGCTGGAGTACGTGCACGAGGCCATCTGTCCTTTGGTACCGGATCTTTACCAAGATCCTACTTATGCTACAGGTCATCCTTTGAACATCAACTGGGGGTATTTATTTGCTAATGAGCTGATTAAGCGCAGATTTAGAAGTGACCCAAGGAAGGGACTAGTTGAGCCGATTGGTAGTCTCTTGACACCGATTTTCAGATTTCATGGATTAGATCTCAGTCAGACAGAGGTTGTGCAGAGGATTGATTTGATTGATATAGTTGCCTTGGCCGTATTTGGATACTTTTTGGAGAAGAAGCAGTTGACTTTCTTCGATGACACACCACATATGATGTATTTCACCCTTCCAGCTCCTCACATCACTTCGGTTACCTGCAGAGAGAACGTGGAGTTTCGGCAAGATTTGTCACATCCTAAGATTTCCGGCAAGCTTAAGGAGAAGGAAGCCGCACCACGCGTCCGATCTAGGAGAGCTCGAGCTTCCACTTCTGCTCTGTTCGTATCTCCAGCTCCAGCTACTGAACCTTCCGGGTTTTTGCTTTCTGAGTTTCCTGAGGAGGAACTCGGACTACCTCATTACTCACCAGACTTTACAGATCAGCAGTTTAGAGAGTGTCAAGTCAAAAATGAGAGGAGGAAGAGATCGATTCAGCAGACAATTTGGGGTGCTTTGAGGAAGATCCCAGCTTCTTTTTGTATGAGTGCACCTGCAGCTGATCGCGATGAGCATGTCTCTATGCCTATTGTGCCTACTAGCCGACCATATGTTGCTGGACATCAGTCTGATGATGATGATGAGGATGATCAGCCATTGGAGCGTCGCTTTCCTCGCCGTCGCAGAGCACCAGGCGACCGCGATAGCCAGAGTCCTGAGTAGTTTCTTGGCTACTTCCTACCTTTGTTTCAGTTTCTTTTCATTTTATTTTAGACTATTTCTTTTTGCTTTCTTTTGTTTCTTATGCATTTTTATGTCTTCATTTTGATTTATTTTTACACTGGGACGGTGTAAAGTAAGTTTGGGGGAGAACACTTTTTATGTCTTTTTTGTTTCTTTTGGATTCTCGATTTTTCAGACTATGTCTTTCATTAATTTCTGTATTTTGAGCTTTTGAGACTGACATCAGACTACTTGATTTTCGATTTTCTCATCATTATCCTGGACTCAGTATCGCTTGATTTGAATTTGTCATGAATCGATCAGATTATTGGAAAACCTAAAGACAAAGCAACACTCAGTTTCAGAGCACATTCATCTCAACTTTCAGGAGATTTCATGCTGATTTCACACCTAACCTGACTTAATCCTCATGTCAAGGGAATTGGTAATACATCAGGTATGTTCCTTCTCTTTACTCAATGAAAGATGTTCCTTTTAAGTTTGGTTATGTTTCTCTCTTCATCATTTTCAGGCATTTTAAGCCAAAAATTATGATGGTACTCGATCTAAGTTTTTGCATGAAGTTAGCCTAGGGTAAAGGTTTCCCAATAACACTGTGAGTTTTTAAAGTAAATTGGACGTTTCTGAGGATACATCCAATGATGTAATCCTTTTCACTTTACTAATTAGCTTACTGAAGGACACTCCAATGAAGCAACTCATGTATACTCTTTAGTTACCAAAGAATCAACCAAGTAATTAAAAAGGATACCCTAAGCAAAACTGGGAAGAATTGGTTTTATGAAAAGAGAGAGATGGAATCAGACTTAAGGTAGTCTAGAGAGTAGAAGTAGGAACTTTTCACTTCTTGATCAATATTCCCTCAAATGAGACTGCACTTAGATTTATTAGGAAGTCAGTATGTGGAATCTGATTGTTTGTTTTGAATTGTGACACGAGATTGTTATGTTTGCTAAGTCTGGGGGGAAGTACAAGGTGGTCTCGATTTTGATAAGTAATATTCTTGTGATCACTTTGGACTTGATCAATTTGTCTGCATGATCTGGAGAGAGTCATGATCTGGAGAGAGTCATTTGTCTGATGAGATGTGATCTTTCTACAGTCTTTCTTTCTTTACTTGAGGACAAGCAAGAAGCTAAGTCTGGGGGAATTGATGTTCCTCATATTTTGTCAGTTTTGAGCTCATTATTACGGTTATATTTGGGGAATTCGTCTGTGTTTTATTGAGATTTTAGGTCAAAAATGTTCAGAGTTGGAATCATGCTTGAAGGTGGAGTTTGGAGAAGTTTGAAGCATTTTCTTGTATTCTTCACGAGAGGAAGAATCGATCGATCAACATAAAGATCGACTCAACATAAAGATCTTCACAATGAATATGCGCACGATATGAAGAACGACTTGGTTTCTGAGAGATCGACTCAGTATCCAAAGATCGATCGATCAACACAAGGATCGATCGATCGATACCCTTCGAAGAAACCTAATTTCACGATTTTTCAGCTCTTGTTTTGAAACCTATAAATACTCTTTTCCAATTTTATTTTTGAGAAGCGTCTTTGAGCTTTTGAAAAACGATTTTTACAGAAGTTTAATAGTTTGTAAGCTAGGAAGGAGATCTCTTCACACTTGAGAAGAATTTCTGAATCCTATTCCTATTTATTAATGCAATTTTAGTTTCAATTCATCATGATTTGTTTGGTTCATTGTTTTATGTCTGAGTAGATCTTAGATCAGATTTAGGGATTTCAAGGTTTTAGAATTCACTGTTAGGGAACAAATAGGATTGATGAATAGATTATTCTCCTTCTAATACTTGAATTTAATGCATAGATTAGCTTGATCACCTAGTCGATGATTTAAGGTTGTTAACTTTCCAGAAGTTTGTTAAGAACTAGAACTAGATTAGAAGAGCAATTCTTTCACTACCAGCGAGAGTTGATGCTAGGTTGGACTGTGGGTTATTGAACCTAAGCGATAAAGCCTACTTGTAGTCTGAAACCAACGAGAGTTAGGATCTTTAGATTATTAGTAGAGGGGTAGATTCAATGAGAGTTGGTTTATCTTTATTTATGTTCAAGCCGAGAATATGATCAGATTTGTTCCTAAATAGTTTCCCTGATAAAAGTTTTAACTCCTGAATGAATACCTTATATCCGTTTGCTTTAGTTATTTGATTACATTCACGTTTAAGTTGTTAGTATTTACGTCTCTGACTTTGATTGATATACCTTGCGATTCGATAGAAGTCGAAAGTGTGATATGGTTATCTAAGGAATTCGACCCCTAAATACTATTACGTTTGTTGTGCACTTACAGTAGGATATAGGGTTAAAACTCGTTGTATCAATATATACGTAGTTTCAATCTACTATTAGGAAAAAACCAATACTTGATGTCAAATAACTGGATCATTTAACCACTAGATTTGGAAGAAATCAACATTGTCAAAAAAATTTAGCATTTTATCTTCACATCCTACTCGAATATATCTATTAAATTTTTCTACTTTTTTAAAAAAATTATTAGACATACGTGAAACATAAAAATTTAAAGACAGTTCTTACATATTATGGTAACCATAAATTAAGTAGTTTTAGCATGTAAGAAGTGATGAAAAGAAATATCTGACTCTTGAAATGTGTTTGATTGACCTTTGGCTCATATTGGTCTAGTTATAGCTTTTGTACATTTGTTCATAAATCACATAAATGTTAAGCCATCATGCTAATTTCGAACTCGTACAATGTCACTTGCTCTTTGAATCTAACACGACATGGCCCTTATATAATTTACAGAATATTGCACCCAACACCCCATTGAGTTTCTAAATGGTGTGTTATGCCACAATTTCAGTTGCTTGTGCGCTATGTCACTTCTCACCACACAAAATAACTATTTTACCCAAAAATATAACAATTGTGATTTTGCTTTCACGAAGAAAAAGAAGAAAGAAGAAAGAAATACAAGATTTTCAACCGAAGAAAGACGAGATCTTCAACTGAAGCAAATGAAGAAGATGAGATCTTCAACCAGAACAAATGAAGAAGATGGGATCTTCAACCATATCACAATTATCAAAATCTCCAGAACCGTGCTTATACATATCTTTATGCAGAAGTCCTTTGTTTAGTTGTATGTCTGATATACATGTTTTTAGCACGTCTTAGAGGCACCATTTAGCTATATTATACGCACATTTCTAATATATTCTCATCTTGTTGGAGTCTAGATAGTCTCATTCATACACATTCATATGCATCTGCATACATACTACATTTTGTGAGATTTCAGGTAATAGAAGCGTGTATACGAGGAATTTGGAATGAGATCGAGCCTCATCAGACCCTGCTCATGATCGAGTCTGTTTTGGACAAGGAGGAGCACCCAAATTCGAGCTGGACTTGAGGCCCACCTTGAGTTCATACACGCGCCAGCTCGAGTATGCGCACACCAGTTCAAATATGCACAAACCAGCTCGAGTACGCACACGCCAGCTCGAGTATGCGCACACCAGCTCGAGTTCAAACACTCAAGCCTAAGTTCGAGTACCCACTCGCGAAGGGCCAGCTCAAACGCGCTACTTCTCTTTTCACGGTTGGGCGAGACTGAAGCTAAAATCCATTGCGTATTAGGCCAAGTTTATTTAGGGTTTTGCTATGAGTTTAGTATAAATATTCTTACATGTTGCAAAACCCATACCCTAGTTTTTACAATTGATTTTCTTCCGAACTTAGAGCTTTGTAATCAAACACAACCTTCTAATTTCGAGTTTATTTTTATGCAATTCAGTTTTACATTCAGCGTTGATTTCATACGTTGTTCAAGTTCTTTGTTAATGCAATTAAACTTTGATTTCATACTTTGTATTAAATTCATGAGTTCTGATTAGTCACCAATGGTTCATGAGGATTAGTTACGTTTGCGTGATGCTTAGGTTTTCTAGGTTGCTTAGGGTTAGATTTATTAAAGTTTTTTCTGATTTGGTGTTATCATCACTAGCTTCATTCTGATCAACTAGGGCTTGTTCTGAGACGCTCTAGCACTGATGGGTGTTTGGTAGAGCGTCTGACTGAACCACTTCAGAGATTCACATGCTCAGCTCGAGGGATCGAATGTCTGAGGCTTGAATCGGCGCTAAGCGAGTTGATCGTTCATTCCGACTAGATTATCAAACGCCTATGGTGATAGGGTCTGTTGGTAGTCTGTTCGAGTTTTTTTACCACATGAGTGGACTCATTACTTGTGTTCTCGTTGCCTAGAGATTAGCTCTATTGATTGATATCAAGCTCCTAGTTAGCTTAAGAGTCACGTTGACCCATGAAACTCACTCCTCAGGATCCTGTTTTCTCCCCCTGCATTAATTCGACTTTATACTCTACTGTTCGTTGTTCCGTTTGAATTATTTACAACTGCCTTGCTTTGTTTATTTTCGTTTTAAAGGTTTGAATTAGGCTGTTAGACAAACCATACTTTGATTAGCTTGAATTATAAGAGTTAAATGCATCTCGATTGATAATTACATTCCTAGTTGGATTGACACCTATTATACTATAACTGACATATCACTATAATAGGATTTGACAATAGAGTGAAAAATCTTGTTATCAATGTTCATGTCTTTACGCGGACGTCCTTGTTTAATGTGTACGACACAATTTCCCTTACATGACATATCTATGTTTTTATGTGGATGTCCTTGTTTTATGTTTATGTCACAAACTTCTTACAAGACATATACATGTCTTTATGCGGACGTTCTTGTTTTATGTTTTTGACACACTCTCCTTACAAGACATATCTATGTATTTATGAGGACGTCTTTGTTTTATGTTTATGACACAATCTCGTGCTTACTGTAGCAGGGGAAAAATTGTTACATGTCCATGCCCCTAATGTCATCGAAAGTGGTATAAACCGCAAAAAGAAAACTCGATTGCATAAACAACATTTTTAAACTTAAAGATGGCATATAATGCAATTTTCCCTATAATCTATATATGTTTAGTGTTGATGGTTTTTTGTTGATAAAATTTTTTAATATAAATATAACAAGTTACACAAGGTATGGTTTAAAACTGCGTTTACAATGTTTTGTCTCTTCTTACAAGAGAACTAGTAGGTAAGTAAAATATTACAGTAAAAAAACACATAATGTATAGAGAAAGCTACTCAATAAAAATTGTAGCTAGAAAAAAGGTTTATGGAAAACATATTAAAAACGGTCATCTACTCGACCTTTTTTACCTTTCCTTCTTTGATGTAGGTTCCATCTCTTGCTTTTTTTGAGTTGGTTTAACAACTCTTCCTCTTATAGAATGTTGGCTTATGGAATCCTCTAAGCCAATATCTTTTGATGATTTCAGGATGCCGAACTGATTGGATTCATTAATAGCATTAAGCATTAGAGTGAATGATGTGATCTAGAGAAGATAAAATTTGGGAAGTTATTAAAACTTCATTGAAAGGAGCAACTTTGTTACTATTGGAAAATAAACATTTGGAACTATTTCAGTAGTGACTGGTAGATGATTGGAGTGAAAAATAATGAAGATGCTTACTAAAAGTGAAGATAAGACTTCTTCATTAGAGAGTATTGGAGACTTCATGGCTCGACGGAAATATTCCATAGAATCTTCTTAGGAGCTGATGATTTAGCCAATAA
Organism: Lepidium sativum; assembly: GCA_023374145.1. Lineage (NCBI taxonomy): Eukaryota > Viridiplantae > Streptophyta > Magnoliopsida > Brassicales > Brassicaceae > Lepidium > Lepidium sativum. The sequence goes on along the minus strand of JAKUCM010000229.1, from coordinate 8,054 downwards.
ACCTTGAGAGCCTGATAATGGAGAAGAAAAAATTCAATTTTTCTCAAATGGACTTTCCAGACCCTTAGCCATTTTTGGGTTAGATGCGACATGTTTAGTACACAAAGTAGAATCAGTGATCAATATTTCTGGTTGTGAAACCGTTGTTGGCTGTTGAGAATGTGATTGGAGACAACACTTTACTTTGTGTCCTAATTGGCGACATATACTACACTTTGAAGGCACCAAAGAATACTCGACATCAACCATGGATATTATGCCCATCCACATCTATTACACTTTGGCATGACTAGAGTGGCAGTAATCCAGTTTTATGACTTCATCATTCACCAACTCACGCAAGAAGTGAAATCTTACATGAATGTGCTTGCTCCTTCCATGTTGTATTGGATTATTTGCCATTTTGATAGTAGAGCTATTATCACATTACATTATTTTTCCTTTTCCTTAAATTGACGCAATCTCGTCCAAGATATTCTTTAACCAGACAAGTTCCATAAGCAGCAACAACAAACTCTACTTCTGTTGTAGACAAAGTTACGATAGGTTCTTTCTTTGATGCCCAGGAAACAGCTCCTCCTCCAAGCATACAAACATATCATGAAGTACTTTTTCAATCATCTATATCTCCTGCATAATCACTGTCTACAAACCCAACTAGTTTCTGTTCACCACCCCTCTTGTACCTTATTCCAAACTCTGAAGTTTCTTGCACATACCTCAGGATCCTTTTTGCAACCAACATATGTTGCTCATTGGGTTTCTCCATATACCCACTAACCAAGTTTACATAATAAATGAGGTTTGGTCTAGTAGCAGTTAGGTACCTTAAACTCCCAATGAGTTGCTTAAAATTGTAGAATCCACTGCTTCACTGGTTTATGCCTTCGTCATTTTGTGCCTAGGTACGATGGGATTCTTCACTGAGTTGCACTTGTCCATTCTGTATTTCATCGTTTCTTCAGTATACTTCTGTTGATTGATATATATCCCTTGTTCATCTTGAATTACCTCCACTCCTAGGAAGTATTTCATGTGCCCAGGTTCGTTTTTCACTTCAAAAACCCTTGGTTATATGGCATACACGTCTTCACTCAACTCCCCATGTAAAAATGCACTATTTACATCAAATTATAACACATACCAGTTTTGTTCTATAGTTGTTGCAAGGATTGATCTGATGGTGTCCCATCTAGCTCGTGGTGTAAAGACTTCATGAAAGTCCACTTCAAACTTTTGATGAAACCCTTTTGCCACTAGTCTCGCCTTGAATTTATCCTCTCCCTTCTCATTAAACTTTCTTTTGTACACCCATTTGACTCGAATCACTTCAACTCCAGCTGGAACATCCACTAGTTTTCATGTGTTATTATCTTCAATTCACTTGACTTTAGCCTTTTTTGCTTTCCTCAACTTCACACTGTTAGTTTTCTTCAAAACAATTTGGATCCTCATATGCAATAAATTTTGCCAACATATCATCACTAACTTATGAGATAGAGAAACTTGCACTTCTAGCAACATAATCCTTCATCCATACAGTGTTATTCTTTATCATCCTTCTTGTCGAGAATTGACTGGATTTGTTTCCACCTCATGCGGATTTTCAACTTCTTCATTCTCTTTGACATTTGGTTCCCAACCTGCATTATTTTCTTGAGATTCCACATGTACTTTTTCATCATTTCCATATATCACAATCTCGTTCCAAGTCAGCTCTTTCTTCTACGGATTTCCTTTCCAAGTCCATTTTGTTTTTTCATCAAAGTGAACGTCTCTGCTCATTATTATCTTCTTCATCTCTGGATTATAAAGGCGATGTGTCTTTGATTCCTTGCTCACACCAAACATTACACACTTCTCATCAAGCTTAATTCTTTTTCCGTACAACACCAACGCAAAAGCAACATACCCAAAGATTCTAAGGTACTCCACTGATGGCTTGTGTTGGCTCCATTTTTTATCTGGTGTGACATCTCCTAACGCCACAAGGGGACTCCTATTCAAGATGTGGACCGCATATTGAACTGCTTCTGCACATAATTTTCTTGGCACAAATGTTTCCAGCAACATACACCTCGTCATACTTATGACACTCATTTTATACCATTCTGTTGTGGGGTATATGCTGTCGTGAGTTTTTTTTTTTCCCATTCTACTTACAATATTCTTCAAAGCCTTGGAGTTATACTCTCCTCGTCTATCAGTTCTCAAACATACTAGTACTTGTCCCAACCCTCTTTCGGCTGCAACTTTGAAATCCTTAAACACCTTAAGTGCTTCTGATTTTTCTCACAAGAAAAATTTCCAACATTTTCTGTTATAATCATCAAAGAAATTGTTTATATATCTCTTTCCACTTTGAGACATTGGAGATATTGGTCCGCAGATGTCACTATGAACCAGTTGAAGCCCTCGCGTTGATATCTAGTCATTCTTTCTCGGAAAGCTATCACGTTTCTGTTTTTCCTACAAACTTATTTTGCATGTGACTACAACATCATCTAGGCTGATACTTGGAAATCCAATCACCATATTCTTCTCTGCCATTGAGTTCAACCTTGATAATTTAGATGTTCGAATCTCTTGTGCCATAATTGTTCTGTTACTATGTCACTTGCAGACTGTTAATACTATCAGCTTCTTGTGTCTTCCTTATTGTAGCCAGAATGACAAACATTCTGTTTGTTGACATCGAAGAATGTATTATCATTGTCTTCTGCTCCTTGTGCTAGATTTCACACATATCATCTTCAATAATTGCTCTCAGATTCTTTTGTTGCAGTTGTTCTACACTGAACATATTGTTCTTCAGCCCTGGCACAAAGTATACAGATGTGATCACTGATATGATCCCATTAATCTGCAATCGCAGACTTCCTCTGCCTTCTACCAACATTCTTGGATTATATCCTATCTTAACTTTCTGCCAAAACTGCTATCAAAGTTAACAAACCAGTCTCTTGTGCCACACATATGGTTGCTACAACCAGAATCTAGAAACCATGCATGCTCTTCTTCACCTATAATCAGTTCTACCTGACCCATTAACACCACATCTTCCTCTATTTCAACATAATTAGCCTATTTATCCCACTATTGACACTTAGATCTATAATGCCCAATCTTGTGACACTTAAATCGTTCGACTGAAGCTTTGTTGGGACTACCACGTCCTCTTCTCTGGTAATCACCTCTTCCTCTGCCTCTGCTTGAAGTGCCATCTCTACCTCTGCCACTGCTAGGCTCCCATTGGCCTTCGATTTACAGAGCATGTTCTCCTCCCACATTTCTACTCAAATTCTGCTCATGTACCATCAACGAGCTGTGTAAAACATCTACTGTCAAATTCCAGATATTATTAGACTTTTCAATGGTGCACACAACATACGTGAACTTCTCCGCTAGAGTTCTCAAGATCTTCTTCACAATCTTAGCATCCTATAGATCCTCTCCCAAGTTCCTCATGTTGTTACCAATCATTCATTGTTTCCCCCTATCTCATCTCAAGCACCTCAAATTTCTCTTTGAAACCTCTGCAACATTGCACTTTGAACCATATCATTTCCTTGAAACTTTTGTTTCATTGACTCCCAAAAATCCTTTGTTGTCTCCTTCGGACCGATTGTCTTGATAATGGTTTTATCTATATGGAAGCAAAAGATAATTTTTAATCTTGTGATCGATGATGGTCATCTCCGCCATCTCTGTTCTCTGTGTTCTCGTCAGGATCTCTCCTTCGATCTGATAAGGTTCTCTATGAGCATGGCCTAATGCTCATAATCTCCATCAAACTTGGGAATAACCAACAAATCTTTATCCCCCACTTCTTCCCAGATTGTGCTCTGATACCAAAGTTATAGCGAATTAAAGCTTTTGAACTAGAGATGCCTGGATACTTCTCTACATTAGACATAAAAAAATTGGTCTTATATTGACATTACAAACTCAACGAAGATGCTAAATCAACTATCACCTATTCTAACGCTAACTGTTAACATGATAGAACTAACTCTTACAAAACATGATGACTTATTCAAGCTAAATTGCATAACCAAATAACTGAAACAAATTGAAACCAAAGTAAACCAAAATTAAAATCAATTTTATTCTTCAATTATCCTTCTCAAGCTGTGAAGAGGTAGCAGTCAACAGAGGTACCTGCCAAGCTCCACAAAAACTAGAGACAAAAATTGGCTCAACCGGTGATGTTGTAGGGACCAATTTTCAGAAAAAAAAATTCAGCATGTAGGTTTCCTATAGCAAGAGCTGAAGATTCAATACACAACTCAAAGCTTCTGCTTGGTGAGGGCATTAGAGAATCGTCATGATACAAGTTATAAATCTGATCTTTAAGTTGGGTATTCTTAGGAAAGTTGTGACTGAGCGATTTATCCGAGGGAGAAAAAGAAAACTCATCTTGGGTATCAGATATAGGTTGCGGAGAGGACGAGAGGCTTGAAGGGAGGAGAGCTCTGTCATCTGCTAAAGACAATGAAAGGTGGGCCTGAGTTAAACCCTCATCACCATCTTCACGGAGGTTCATTCACAATCATTAAAGTAGATGTTGCAAGCTTCCAACAGATTGTAGATGCACTTACATGAATGAGACAATGTGGCTTCCATGAGGAGAAATGGTGGGACCGAACCCAGACTGTATGTTGCGGATCAATGAAGAGAGACTACTTTGTTACCAAAAGCTAGTGTTCTTGGTTGCTTGAAAGCGAGAAGGAGAAAAGTATCAGTGATAAACATTTGTTTAAGATATGTTGAAAGGTTCTTACTCTAAGAATTGTAATTGGTCCAATAGTTTTTGTCAAAACAGTCTCTTTGGTTTTTAAAATAGTTTCTAAAAGTTTAATGTTTTTCAATCGTTTGAAATTCTGATTTCTCAAATTCTGATTTCTTGTACCACAAGAACTCTGTTTTAGAATTCATTTTGATCTCGTTAAAGTGGATCACATTTAACATAAGACTAGTTTCCAGAAGGTGAAGTTAAGTGATTAACTAGGAAAGATATTAAGTTATTCTCGACCAATAATAACTAATTAGAGTTATTTTCTACCAAGTATTACAGAAAAATTAAGGTTTTCATGGGACTTTCATAATATTACGTAGAATTATTTTTTTCTGCATACTCAAATGTCTTAAGCACTAAAATTTTGTATCCAATTAAAATTTATATGGTGGCATATAATTAATGTGTTAATTAATTAATTTATAAATAAATAAAAACTCATAATTGTAGAGCGTATACGCTCGAGACTCGAGTATTATAAATACTCTTCCGCGAGATCTTTTAGTATTCACCAATCCGACTCTCTCTCTCTCTCCGTTCCCCATTATCTCTCTCACTCAAGTTTTGTCGTTGAGAATCTGTTCGTATTGAATTACATTTTCCGTAAAAAAAGTTTATCGGGAAAGAAAAAGAACTTCGCTGCGATGAGTCGTCTCGTTCGTTGGCTCAGAGGAAACGATCAAGGTAACGTTTCTTCTTTTCGGGTTCCTTGTGTCTTACGCAACTCTGATTCTGTTGTTACTTGTTCGATTTGATCGAGTGTTACTGTTAATTGAAAGTTGTAGAGTAGAATTCTTTGGGTTTTGAAAACAAGTCTCGATCTTTGTGTTTTGTAGTCATAAATGATCGATTTAGGGTTCTTCTTCTTTCTTTAACTTTTAGTAATTCATTCTCAGGTCTGGTTAAATCAATTCCATGGAGAAAAATCCTTAAGGGAACCCATAACTTGCACGCATCACATCTTATCGGCAAAGGAAGCTTCGGAGATGTTTATCGCTGCAATTTACGGAAAATTAGAAAAAAGGTAATAACACTTATTCCTTAAAGTCTTGTTCTTTATGGTTTAAAGTTCGAACCCCAATTGCTAAATCCAGAAAGCATAGGTTGTTGCTGCAAAGGTTCAGAATTTATTTTACCTAAATGGTGCTATTGAGTTGGCGACAGAGGTTAGAGTGTTAAACGCAGCTAATCATCCAAACGTGATTAAACTTGTCGGCAAATGTGAGGAAGGCGAAAACCTAGCCCTAGTCCTCGAGTTTATGCCTAGAGGCTCTCTTGACAATTTCCTAAATCGTAAGCAAAATCCCAATCAACTCTGTTTCTGTTCATCTAAACCTATTCCAAGTTTTATTGACTGTTTCTTTGCTTGTAGCACAACCGAATCAGGATCCAAGTCAGAGTTCACAACCTCAGGTCTTGGATTGGGTTACGAGGATGAAAATTGCGGAAGGTGTAGCTGAAGGTCTGGTTTATCTACATGACAGGCTTAACATCATTTACAGAGACATCAAGGCAGCAAATGTCTTACTTGACAACGATTTCAAGCCCAAACTGGCTGACTTTGGATTGGCGGTCGAAGTCGCTGTAGGTGAAAACGGCTTTGAGAGGCCGAGCAGAGTCGATCGGGATCAGGGAACTCCGGCATGCATGGCACCGGAAACTAAATGGTTTGGATGGGTTTCGACCAAGTCTGATGTCTATAGCTATGCAGTGTTTCTGATTCACCTTTTCACCGGAAAACTACCTTATGATGCCCAGAGACATCATAAGAACCTTGCTGATTGGGTATGAGTCATGACTCTCAAACTTTTATTCTAGGGTTTCAAGTTTTTAATTGTTTCGTGTTCTGAAAGTAAGTAGATTTACTTTTTGGTTTGCAGTTAAAGCGAGTATGGGGAAGAGAAGGGTATGAACGTGAGATAGTTGACCTTGCGCTCGGTAATATGTATTCGGTTCAAGGTTTAAAGGAGATCTTTCGTACTGTGAGGCTGTGTTTAGATGCTGAGCCACTTGCACGACCAAATATGAATCATGTGCTAACGTTGGTTCGTAGAGCTGCAGCTTACCCGGTCCAAGTGAACTCACCGGTGACACAGAGGCGTTCTTTTGCTCGTTTACAATCATACGATCCTCTTGAGTGTTTGCCGGATCCTTTTGTTAAAGCTTCTTCGTTTTGAGACAAGATCAGAATGTCAACTCGTGACACAATGCCATCTGTAACTAGTTGTTAATCAACGTTTTAGATCTTTTTGTCCTTATAACACTTTCTTAAAATAGAAGAGAAACAGAAGAGAAAGGTTCTTACTTTCTGGAAATTTTTACAGATCTAAAAAGGTCCTTTTTGATTTCTGATGCGTAGATCTTGGATTTGAATTCTGTGAAAACCCATCAAAATTTACTTGAAATTTGATGTTTTGATCATATATGCTACGAGTAGCCTTACCGGTTGTAATTATAGGTATAATAACATTTAAATCCACATCTCTTTAAATGTTTCAATTCAATTCAGTAATAAGGTTGTTGATGCTTTTGATACTGTTAGATATAGGAGTCATTTGTTGGGATTGATTGTATTAACAACTGCGTTGATATAATTAATGGAGGAAGCACCAATGGCTGCAAAACCAACCGTTGTTAGGAAGAAAATGGCGAAGCAACTGACTGGAAAACGTGACGATTCGGCGCTGCATTTGGCTGTGAGACGCGGAGACTTATCTGCGGTGAAAGAGATTCTGAGTGATTATATAGAATTAGAAGAGGAAATAAGAGATTTGTTGCGCAAACAGAACCAATGCGGCGAGACTGCGCTTTATGTGGCTGCTGAGTATGGTGACGCTGAGATGGTTGCAGAGCTCATCCAGTACTATGAACTTGCTGATGCTGAGACCAAAGCTAGAAATGGATTCGACCCTTTCCACATTGCTGCTAAACAAGGCGAATTAGGTATGAAATTTTGTCAAGTATCTACCCAATATGATGAAAGTTTCGATCTTTGATTGATTCTTAGGGTTGAAACACAGAGAACACCTAAAAACATTTAACAAAGTTTGATCTAAAGAATTAGGAAGGAGAAAAAACGTAAAAGTATGATGAAAGTTTTAGCATTTTTTTTTATTCAAAGCACAAGCTGGTCACTTAATGTTTCTATGGGTTTGTAGAGGTATTGAGAGTACTAATGGAGGAACATCCAGAGCTAGCAATGACAGTGGATTTATCCAACACAACGGCTCTACACACAGCAGCGGCTCAAGGGCAT
>JAKUCM010000228.1:0-21785 GCA_023374145.1 Lepidium sativum | reverse complement strand
AAAAACCCCCAAGATTTGTAACGTCTAATCAGAGGATTTAAAATCAAACGCCCTACCAATCCTAAATGAATATTCAAAGAAAAGAATAAACATATTAAAGTGTGAATATCCTTTCTACCTCTCGGACATTTAAGAGACCAATAAAGGAGATTTAATTCTTTGGATTCTAGTAGATCCAATTTAAAAAATCTAAATAACGTAAACAGAATAGTAAAGTACCTGTTTACCGAACTGTTCCTAAATAAGTACTCTAGCTGCCTTGATCGGCATAGTAAGTCCAATTGAACCTCAGGCACAAAAACAAAAACAAACCCAGTTATAACAACTCGCAAACGTGTTTCCAAGTTAATAAACCAGCATTTCACACTTTCGAGATGAACATACATAGATAAATAAAACCTATAACCCTTTGTAATTTGCAGGAAACCAAGTAGGTTTATAAAAGATTTACTAACTTTAACCCTTAGCATACAAAAAACAAAATTCTGTGATTGTAAATTGGCATAAATCAATAATTTTTTGATTTATATCAAACACAAAAGTATCAATCCTGACCATTGGATACCTATGAGATAGCCACACGACTTTGTGATTCTCAGACCAGACAGCACAAAACCGTTCTAGATCACTTACATTAAACTGTATACTCACTGCTAGAAATCCAGTTAGTAGATACCACCAGTTTAACAAAGGGAGAGAGCAAATCACAACAACATACATACCAGTCTGTTGGGAAAAATCGGAGATAACGAATCTGAAAGTAATGTCTTCAGATTCAGAAATCCCTATCCCCAACCACTAACAATAGAAACCATGTCTCCAAATACTAGATAGCCAGATTCCCATACAAGCAAATAACTTAGAGTAAAAAAAGAAGAGACATACAAATCGGTACATCTTTGCGAATGGAAAAAACCAACAATCCTCAATTCTCATTTGATCAGACCAGAATGGACAGCATCTAAAACAAGTTAAAAAATGCAGGAAACCTTCTGGAGAGAACGCACTAACTGACACTTTGTTTGTAAACAAACAAAGGTCTATATCTAAGGAACACCATGAAACAAAATCGAAATGATCTATAGCAACCGCATAAGAAACAAAGATAACCAACAGACTACTAAGAACTAAACACAGGACTTTGTAAACCAGAAACTACAAAACTTTGCTAAACCAATAAAGAAATCCTGTAAACACACTGCTAGCAACCCAGAAACTAGGAACCACCAGAGTGACAGAAAGAAAGAACAAGACAGAGCAGCAAACAACCCAGAAAGCCGGGTTAAAACGGAGGCCACAAATCTGAAAATAATGTCTACAGATTCATAAAACCCTAACACCAAACACCAACAAAAGAAACCAAAAGCACCAAAAACCAGGTAACAATCAAACCAAGCACAAACTAACTGAGAGAGAAAGAAGAACATACCTTCGCTTCCATTGACCCAGGAAGAAACAGAAGAAACGAGCCCAGGAGACGGAGGAAACAAACCCAGACAGAGACTCCAGAGAAACACACACCCCCAGGAACCAGAAGGAAAGACCACCAGACTAAAACACAAGAGCCGAAGAAACGCTCTAGAAAGAAACCCTAGGAACACCGGCCACACCACTACCCTCAACCACAAAAAACGGAACAGAAACCCCCGGAAACTAGCCTAAGAGAACCCCAGAAACAACCGGAAACCCTCAAAGACACACACAGCAAAGACTACACAAAACCCTAGAAACCCGACCCAACAAACCCGACGAGAAAGCCTCTGAGACCCTCCACCTACCCCCGAGTCAAAGAAAACTAAAAGAGGGACCAAGGAAACTCAAACGCCGGCGACGATCTAACCCTAGAACCACCACCCCATACCCGAATCGGCGAAACCCTAGAGGAACCTCAACCCAGAAACCACAGAAGGAAGAGAAGAAAGAAACGCAGCCTCCCGAAAAAGCCGCAAACCCAGGAGGAAACCACGACACCGCTCACCGAGCAAAACGAGAAGACGCCGGAAATCGCTTTCGCGATCGCCGAGAGGGAGAGAAAGAGACGTTCTTGAGTTTAAAAACTCTATTTTAAGTAATGTCAATTTAATCAAGACTTTTCCAAGGAGGGTCCGAAAAGCTAATTTTCTCGATAATAATTTTGGCCGGTTTTTCTATTTTATTTTGAGAAATTTTTGAAACTAAATTTTTATTTCATTCAATTTTTTTTAGCTATTCCGAAATCTTTAAATTATAAAACTGATGTTCTCGGTTGGCATGTTAGAAAAACAACTTATAATTTATTAACATAGCCGAGAACAAGTGGCTCAGTGGTGTAGTCATTTTACAAATTTTTAAGGCACCAGGGATCAAACCTACTACATGGAGTAGTAGGAGTGAGATTTAAAAGCCAGTAGGCTAGTTGACAAAAAAAAATTATTAACATAATTTACATTACTATTTTTTGAAATTTCTTAATACATATGCAGTTGATAGAAAGAAAACAAAATCTTGCACTACGACCTAAATTATTTGCTTTGCTATTGAGAATATTGAAACTGAGGATCAGATCATCTAACCAAATCCCGAGATCCTGTCCAAATACATGAAGAATGCATGCCACTAGTATTGACATTATTTTAACTAAGTTAAACCTATCGGTTGCAAAATCTAACTGTTTGTTTTTTGCAATGACAAACATATATTATGGTCCACAGCAAACTCGGCTTCTGCATGCACTGGCGATAAGGTTTTGTGAGTATATTTGTTTTTCATATATGTTAAATTATGGGATTCAAACCCAAAACAATGAACAATAAGTAAATTGGTTTTTATATTATTTATATATATATATATATATATATATATATATGATTAGAGTGACCATAATATGGGATATTGTCACCATGATATTTGATTATATTAATACTTTTTATTTTATCTAATCACGTTTTTCATAATTCGATTCATAATAGAACTAGAAACAAGAAGATAACTAAAACATATAATGTAGAAACAAAAGGATTAATATATGATAACAATTGATAAATCGACGATGATTCATCAGAAACCATCAGTTATAAATAACAATTGGACTTCTCACGTTATGGGTACCGTCAGACCAGATTAGGTTTGCAGAGGACGGCACTTCATAGTCGAGATTTTTTCCTGGAACAGTGATGCAAATAGATTGCTTCTCGTTCACTGTTGTAAAAGACAGAACACTAGGCGTGACCTCGAAGCTGAGCTCAGATCCATGACCAGAGGCGTGCCAATGAGTAAAAAAAACATTCTTCGAGCCCCTTCACATAAATATTTTTTTGGGGCTCATAAATTTTCTTAATATTCATATATTGTAATGATTTTTTTATTTGTATTATACAAAAAAAAATTATATGTGTGTTTTTTCCAAGAATTTAATTATATTTAGTGAGAATTCAGTTATTTGGAAACTATGTTAGATTTATTTCACTGGTCTCTCCTAAAAAATTTAAATATAAAATTGATTAAATTTTATTTGTGATTAGCTATATTACAAAAATAGTTTAGTTGTCCTTTAAGCCAAAAATACCATTTTGTTTTTATTCAAGCATTTTTGAAGAAATAAATTTCAAAGGGGCATATTTTAAAATTACTCTTATGTTATAAATATTGAAAGAAAACAAACCTACACTACGGAAAATTTTGTGAAAGAAGTTTATCAAAACTACAAAAAGGAAATTGTATTATAACAAAAACTGATATTTTTTTTATTTATATATGTTATTTTAAAAATAGACTATGTTATAAGAATATATAATAAATATTGTTTTAGTTGTTTTAGGCCCCTATAACCCTAGGCACGACACTGATCCGCGACTACCTTTGATCTGTATGTAGAGTTTGGCGTGCCAACGTTAGTCAAGGTCCTGTTGAATGTTACAGTGAAAGGGCTATCAGATCCTGACAATCGAGCCGTCATTGAAGGATAGTTGAAGTTTCTTGGTAAGATTTTGTTTTCTTTGGAGCAAGTGACGGTTTCACCAGAAATGGCTTCAAGGGGTTTTGAAGTGTAGTTCATGGCAAAGCGAAGGGCGATGTGGTCTGCTTTTTCCAGTTCATAGACGAGTCCAGGATTTAAAGCGGCTATTGGGTCAACATGTCCAGCTCCATAAGAAAACTCAGTCGATGCAATGCCAGCTCCAATAACATTTACTGGATAAGCTGCAGAGATTAATTAAGAAACCAAATAAGAACAGAGTGTCAACAAAGATTACTTGTGAGACAAGAAATTAAATATTTGATAGTCTTTTGCTTACCGGTTGTCATTATGGCAGATTGAATCATAGAAGGAGACCATTTGGGATGAAACGTCTTGACATACTCAGCCACGCCTGCAATGTGTGGACAAGACATTGAAGTTCCGGAGAGAACAGAGTACTTCCCATGTCTGTTGTCATATCGGAACGGTGCACGAACAGGTGAATATACAGCGACCGTCTCCGGTCCCGGTGCTGTTATATCTGGCTGAAATTTAATATACCTCGTTTATACCGACTTACATTTTATTAATTCATATGTTTTCTTTAGTATTTGTCGTGTTTTTAGAGTCTTTTCAGGTACAAAACGCAAGAATACTTTGGATTCCACATGCTGAGCATGCGTAGAGCTTGACTTTGAATTTTTTCACTATGAGCTAAACGATCGATCGATCAACACCAAGATTGATCTATCGCAACTTTAGATAGGGAAAACTGCGCTTGATCCATTGACCAACTCCTCACGCCTGACGCGATCGACCTCCATACTTCTATGTCATGCGCACGATCCATTGCATGACCAAGCACTTAGAGATCGATCGAGCCATTTAAGGAGAAGTTACGCACGATCCTTTGCACGATATGGAAGCTTCACGATCGAATGAAGAAAGGTTGATCGATCGAGCAGTCTAAGGATCGATCGATCCAAGACTCTGCGAAGCGAAAAGGAAATTTTTTTATTTTGTACTAGTTTGGTTTACTCTATATATTATGTTAAAAAACACGTTTTTAGACACGTTTTTACAGAGAAAAAAAATGGGCAGTCTCTTATTGTAACCTAGAGGAGAAGAATTGAGATCGCTACATCATTGGAGAAGATCCCTAAACCTCTATTGCATCTATTCTGAGTTTTGAATGAATTTCTTTACAATTGCTTGCTTGTTCTCTATTTCCATGTCTGAGTAGTTCATAGTCAAGTTTAGGGTATTCTAAGGATCTTAAGGGATTTAAGGATGAGGAACAAATATGTCTCAATTATGGAATCTCAACCTAGAAACATGGTTAATGCTTAGGTTATAGTAGCTAACTAATCTATGATATCAGGTTACTTATTATCCCAAAAGTTTAAGAAGAACCAGAACCTTTCTAAGTAAGCAACTCCTTCACTACCAACGAGAGTTGATGCTAGGTTGGGTTGTGAACACTTAGGAATTGTTAATACTGCATGGTTAGAATCCTATAAGCAACGAGAGTTAGGATCTCTAGGATCTAGGCATAGTGATTATCACTGCAAGAGTAGGTTAGTCAATTGTTATTTCTTAGTCGAGAACGGAGCTGATCTTGCCTGAATAGATTCCTCATCTTACCCTTGACTTCCTTATGAATTCCCTAGACTTGATACTTAAGATATTGTTTACATTAATATTCCTAGTTACACTCGAATGCACTCAAAATATCCATCAACTTAGCTCTAGTTAAATAATCAAATCGTTAGTGTGGCAATTGGTCTTTGTGGATTCGATCCCTAAATATTATTTCGTTTGTTGTGCACTTGCAGTAGGATATAGGGTTAAAACTCGTTGTATCAAGTTTTTGGCGCCGCTGCCGGGGACCAATAGCAGTACCTTTCGATTATTTATTGAGTTAGAGACTAAGACACCTTCGTTTACCTTTTGTTTTGCTTTTCAGGTATTGATTTTATAATGATTGACGGAGAGGAAAGCGTAGCTGATTCTACAAGCCAGGAAGCTACATTAGAACAGTTAATGCGAGAGATTGAAGAGCTGAAATGGGAAAGAAATGCTAGATAGAACAGATGCCTAGAAGGGACATCGGTGAAATAGAAACGCCTCACAACTACTATTAGTGTCGATATGCGAGTTGTGTTAGTCTACCAGAGGTTTGCATTGATCATGAGTTTAATCCTCCTTTGATAGCATTGGTTAGACAATTTACCTTTCACGGTTTCCCTGCTGAAAATCCTATAGATCATCTCGAAAACTTTGAGGAAATCTGCAATACAACCGCACCTAGAGGAATCCCTGAGGACTATGCTAAGTGCACACTTTTCAAATTTTCTTTGGAAGGAAAGTGAACCAAATGACTTCAGTCTTTATCAGCAGGGTCGTTAACTTCATGGGAGCAAGTTAGAAACAAGTTTATGGATCACTTCTTTAACAATGAAAAGACTGCTAAGTTGAAGAACCAGATTTCAAACTTTCATAAAAGAGACGATGAGTCTTTTGGAGAAGCGTGGAATAGGTTGAAAGGATATAGAAGGGATTGTCCACACCATGGTTTCAGCGATGAAAAAGTTCTGAACTCCTTTTATAGCGAATTGAGTTGGAGTTTTAAGAAGCTACTCAATGCTTCGAGCAATGGAGATTTCACTACAAACACGAGTGAGAGCGCTTTTCAGCTGATTGAGAATTTGGCTGTGAGTACAGGGGATTTACGTGATCACGAAGAATATTCACCTAAGATGGACAAAATCGCAGGGATAGGTGAGAAGCTAGATCAGTTCATAGCTTCAAGTGAGTTTAAGAGGAAATCTGTTAACCTTTATCCATCACAGAAGAAATCTATCCTTCAGGACCATCAACCGGAAGTAGTTTACACCAAGCAAAATGCTACAACAGGTCCCGCTCCTTCATCTAATGACGAGATTAAAGCTTTATTGGAGCAGGTCATTCAGGGTCAATCTAGGACTACATCCGAAATCAATAATCATATGGGAGTTATGTACTCAGAGTTGACTTCCAAGATTGATTATGTTATGTCTAAGGTGGAAAACACGACCTCCCTTCTGGCTTCGAATGATGATCATCAAGCTTGTGATGCTGTTATGTTGAGAAGTGGTAGGGAAATTGAAGCAAACCTCCAAAAACTGAGACAGGAGAGAGTAGTGGTCAATGTTGAGGATGATAGAGCTGAAGAGGTTTGTGAGGAAACGGCCACACCTACGCCGACACCAAAGCCGTCAGTAGCACCTGAGAGATCATACGCTCCAGTACCACCATACCCCATCCCACCGAAGAAATCCAAAAAGGACTTAGAGAACACCAAATGTAAGGAGTTATTATCAGATCTGTTTATTCGGTTACCTTATATTGATTCCTTGCAGATGATATCTTCACTCAAGAGCTATGTCAAAAGCCTAGTGACGAACAAGTTCATTGGAGAAGATAGAGTGATGATGATCACGCAGGATTGCGGTTCTAGACTTCAAAATCGGTTTCCTAAGAAAGAAGAAGATCATGGACGATTTGTACTTTCAGTTTGGATAGGTTATGTGACTTTTGAGCGTTCGTTGTGTGATCTAGGCTCAAGTGTAAACCTAATAACATATTTTGTAGCATTGAGGTTAGGATTCTAGAACTTCAAGCAAACCAAGATCTCTCTTATCTTTGCAGACCGTTTAGTGAAATATCCAGTCGATATTCACGAGGATCTTGATGTTGAAGTTGGGAATACATTAGTACCAAGCGATTTTGTAGTGTTGAAGCTAGACGAAGAACCTAAGGATCCTCTCATCTTAGGTCAACCTTTTCTCTGAATAGTAGGTGTTATGATTGATGTCAGGAACGGAAGAATAAATCTACAGCTAGGGGATATGAAGATGAGATTTGAGATGGAAAAGATGCTGAAGAGACCGATGTTGAATAACATGACTTTCTCTGTTGAGACTTCTGAAGAGATTGCAGAAGAATTGAATGAAGAGATATATGTTGAGGACCCTCTTGAGCTTGTGCTTACAAGGATAGAGTCTGAATGTGGGTTTGCAAACGACGAAGCAACAAGTTATACCAGAATGTTGGATTCGTGCAAACAAATTGATGAAATGATAGTCTATGCACTTTTAGACCCTCCAAAACCATCTATACCTTCAGCTTTGACAGACCCTTGGAGTGACTTAAAAGCCCCCATAGTCGAGCTTAAAACTCTTCCAGCAGGGCTAAGATATGTGTAATGACAAGTTTAAAATCGCCAACCACGGTCAAAGAGATCAGAAGTTTTCTCGGTCATGCCGGTTTCTACAAGGAATTTATTAAGAATTTCTCGAAGATAGCCAGACCACTCACTCAATTGCTATGCAAGGATGTTAAGTTTAAGTTTACCAAAGAATGTGAGGAAGCTTTTCTTACCTTGAAAGGAGCTTTAGTTAGTGCACCAATAGTTCAGCCACCAGATTAGGAATGGGAATTACCTTTTGAGATTATGTATGATGCGAGTGACTATGCAGTTGAAGCTGTTTTGGGCCAGAGAAAAGATAAGAAGTTGCATGTAATCTACTATGCTAGCCGAACACTTGATGATGCTTAACAGAAGTATGCAACTACAGAAAAAGAATTGTTGGCTATCGTTTTTGCCTTTGAGAAGTTCAGATCTTATCTTGTCGGTTCTAAAGTTATTGTACACACTGATCAGCTGCTCTTAAGTATCTCCTTTCCAAGAAAGATGCTAAGCCTAGGTTGCTTCGTTGGGTGTTGTTGGTGCAAGAGTTTGATCTTGAGATTAAAGACAAAAGAGGCGTAGATAATAAAGTTGCAGACCACCTTTCAAGATTACGAATTGACGATTTCATTCCCCTTGATGACAGCTTACGGGAAGAGCAAGTTTATCGTATACAATTTATCCCTAAAGCTCGTCAGTTGCATACTAATCCTCCTCGTGTTCCAGGCACTCCATGGTTTGCCAATTTTGCCAACTATCTCGCTGCAGATGTTAACCCTCCTGAGTTTCATGGTTCCAGGAAGAAGAAGTTTCTAAGAGATGTCAAACGATACTACTGGGATGCTCCATACTTATACAAACAATGTTCTGATGGCATTTTCAGAAGATGTGTTTCTAAAAACGAGATTCCCGGTATATTGTTTCATTGCCATGGTTCTTCATATGCAGGTCACTTTGCTACCTTCAAGACTGTCGCAAAAGTTCTTCAATCAGGTTTTTGGTGGCCTACAATGTTTCGTGACACATACTCCTTTGTTTCGTCATGTGACTCTTGTCAGCGACAAGGTAACATAAGTAGAAGAAATTAGATGCCACATAACTTTATTCTCGAGGTTGAGGTGTTTGATGTTTGGGTAATACATTTAATGGGACCTTTCCCTATCTCTTTTGGGAACCAATACATACTTGTTGCCGTAGATTATGTATTTAAGTGGATTGAAGCAATAGCTAGTCCAACCAATGACGTCAAAGTGGTTATGAAGATGTTCAAGCATTGAGATCGCTACATCATTGGAGAAGATCCCTAAACCTCTACTGCATTTATTCTGAGTTTTGAATGAATTTCTTTACAATTGCTTGTTTGTTCTCTATTTCCATGTTTGAGTAGTTCATAGTCAAGTGTAGGGTATTCTAAGGATGGTATTCTAAGGATCTTAAGGGATTTAAGGATGATGAACAAATAGGTCTCAATTATGGAATCTCAACCTAGAAACATGGTTAATGCTTAGGTTAGAGTAGCTAACTAATCTATGATCTCAGGTTACTTATTATCCCAAAAGTTTAATAAGAACCATAATCTTTCTAGGTAAGCAACTCCTTCACTACCAACGAGAGTTGATGCTAGTTTGAGTTATGGACACTTAGGAACTGTTAATACTGCATGGTTAGAATCCTAGAACCAACGAGAGCTAGGATCTCTAGGATCTAGGCATAGTGATTATCGCTGCAAGAGTAGGTTAGTCAATTGTTATTTCTTAGTCGAGAACGGAGTTGATCTTGCCTGAATAGATTCCTTATTTTACCCTTGACTTCTTTATGAATTCCCTAGGCTTGATACTTTAGATATTTTTTACATTAATTTTCCTAGTTACATTCGAATGCACTCAAAATATCCACCGACTTAGCTCTAATTAAATAATCAAATCGTTAGTGTGACAATTGGTCTTCGTGAATTCGATCCCTAAATACTATTTCGTTTGCTGTGTAATTACAGTAGAATATAGGGTTAAAACTCGTTGTATCAAAATTCATCCAACATTGTGTCTCAGACCAGACAGATAAAAAGAACTGAGATCATAAATGTTTTGTGTCAACCTTGAGAATATCAACAACGATGGTATTCGGACCACGAGAAGAAAAAGAAGCAATAACAGGGGATTGTTTCCGTTTTAAGAATAGTCGCTTGTGGAGAACTGAGAAAACAAACAAAGCGATTTGAGCATAAAGATAGAGAATCTGAAACAGATGTATAAACATAGAGGATACGATCTTTGCAGACTCAATGTAAGAGACGAGAGACTCAAAGTCTTTTTCTTGTAACGCAGAGGCAGGTAAAGGGCGAATATTGGCGACGCCTGGTTGAGAGGTTTTATAAATGATTGCAAAAGCTTCAACTGATTCAACTATCTTCAAACCCATCCGGATGACCACAAACTAAGATCTTTCCCTTCACTAGGGATATTTTGTTTATACATGTTGGATCCTTACACAGCCTGGAAGATAATTTATCTCATTGCCTTAAAAATATTTTCAGAAAAAAAAAGTATAGATCATCATCTTTTGACAAAAAAAAAATCATCATCAAAAATTAAGATACTGTTTCATAGGGAGGAAGTTACCCTGCCGTTTCTGCGCTGCAATTAGACGAAGCCGCAGAGTTTCCGTACACTAGAGGCTACTTTATTCCTTTTCATATCGAAAGCATTCACTGACACAAAATTAATTGGTAACTAAAGAAACATATAATACATAGAAATGGAAGTGTTACTTGATACTTAGGACAAGTGTCTCGCCGTTTCCGAGAACCACTTTAGTGGTTAACCCTCTATTTGTGGTGCTGGCTGCAACGTTTAAGATCCACAGCGCTACGCCGGAGACTGTGTTTGGAACTGGACCGCTGTTACCTGCAGATTTCACAGTGAGAATCCCTTTGGCCATAGCGTGAAAAGCCCCAATAGCGATCGTATCATTTTCTAAACACACGCGCACAGTCAGCAATCCCGTCATCAAATGCAGCCAATATAGCTTCCGAGGTACAGTTTTCAAAAGGGAAAACTTTGTAAGCGGCTATTCTAGAGGCTGGAACGCCACCTCTTACGGTTTTATAGCCGAATCCAAAGAAACTTGTGTCCATAACTGCATTTCCAGCCGCTGTGCAAGCCGTGTGTGTACCATGGCCGTCAATGTCCCGAGTACCTTGGCTTGTGTAGTCTCTTGCCCCAATCAGCTTGCTGAATAATGACTTACACATCATTAACTTCCAAGATCTACAATTCTATATTCTATAGAGTCTCAAGAGAGAGAAAAGTAGCTTACTTGTTGCAAATGAAGTTGTTGCACCGGGAACAATTACCACTCCATTTATGTGGAGGAGGACCGAAACCTTTGTCGGCAAAGCTTTCGGATTCAGCCAGATTCCAAAATCTATGACTCCAATAATGGTATCACTCTCCACGGTTGGATTCCGTTTCGTCACTTCTCCTTCCTTTAGCCCCATGAAGTCCCAAGACACCGTCGTTTGGAGTTCTAATTTATCGTTCGGAAACACAGACACTACTCCTTCCATATCTAACAGTAGAAGGAAGACTTTTTAGGCTTGATTGAGTCAATCTTCTGGCTCAGATTTACATATGAAAAGAAAGAACTCAAAAGGAATGGAGGCCTTGTTATTTTTCTACCAAATATAAAGAGTAATTGACGAACAAATCATTGGTCTCAGATAATACTCACTGGCTAATCGTTCTCGTTCTGACTCAGTGAGATGGGCCGCAAACCCATTAAAACTCCTCTTGTAACTTCTCACCAAACGACCTTCGATCGAGCTAGAGTAATTATATATGTCGTTGTTAGAAGTCTCATCGTTCTAAGCTATAATGATTAGAGAATGTTAGCCATAGGTCCAACACGATCAGTCCGTCCCATTAAGACCCATTCCATAATTATGAACTCCGTTAATCAGCGCGAAGTCAGGAACCCGAGCTGAATCAACAGAGCAATTAAATGGCGGCGCAGATTGCGCCGCGCTGATTAAAAGGGACAGGCCGTGAGACGTAGAAGGGGATCTTTTCTGGAAAATTGAGCTTGGCTTTGGCAAAGAAGCGGCATTGCTGCTTTGCTAAATCTTAGTTTTTGATATTGTATTCTCGCAAACACTTTGTAATCTCATATTCACTTTCTAATAGAAAATTGTTTTCAGCATAAACAAAGAACGACTTAATCGAATCACACCTCTCTCCGGGGAGCTTTTGAAGAATACTCATGTGATGCGACATTGATGTATAGTCCACTCGAGAAGGAAGAGAACCCGTGTAAACGATATACACCTTAATCAATCACCATAATTATCATGGATAATGTATTAGCATATGTAGCTAGCTAGAAACCAGAAACTAATTTTGATCATTCCCTTCATATAATAAGATACCTATTTATCTGAATGATCATGTGTGACTGCTAAGACTGAATTCAAGAACAACAAGACAAGGGCAAGGTTACATATAAGAGGAAGTTAGAGAAAACTTCTCGTTGCGCCATCTTTAAAGTTGGTTTATAGTTTCTGTGTGGATGCAAGACGGAAGGATGTTTTTATAGTAGAAATTATACATTGACCAAGTAATCAAATTGCGAGTTCCAACAAATCTCAAAGAAAAAATCATATTCAAACCAAAGGTTGTAGTAGCCGTGTCTATAGTTAGAGAACTCTAAGACGAATTATAGTAAAATAGACTTTTTATAATGTAAATATAATATAATTTAAAAAATGCCTTTAGATTTTTAGTATTAGGGCCCTAAAAATTAATTGCATGGGATGAGCGGTAAGCAGTGAAGCAAAAGCCTCATCTTCGACATTATGCCTAGACAAAACCTTTGTTTCGACATTATGTACTGGTTTGTTTGTTTGCAGAAGACTCTGTAAGTCAATAGAGAGAAACCCCAACAACTTGTAGGACCCATCAAGGCTTTAATATGAAGCCAAGTCCATCAACAAACCAGCACATAAAATATATATATAACATTTTTGTTCAAACTTGAAAATTGCGTAATCTGATTATGAGAAGCATCATTATGAATTAATAGTAATTATGTGTAAATTAGATTAAGAGATTAAATCCCAAAAGGTTAAAAACATTATTGTGATGATGGTGCATATAAAACAACAACATAGAGGAAGTCGGGAAAACATAGTGATGTGATTTTCCCTAGGATAGAATTCTGAAAATCAAAGCTAGAGAACTCGGAATTGAATGAAATTTGAGCAGCGGATAGATTGGAGTGTGAGAAACTCGGTTATGAGTTTTGAGCATATTTGGATGAGGGGTTTCTGAGATATGACGGCAAAGTCTCTGTGTGACAATAGAACTGATGGATTGACGTGGCATAATGGATTGGGAATAAGATGAGGACGTGATGGAAACTTGTAGGTGACGAAGATGAAGTGATGGAATGGACAGATTTATGTGATTAGATGAATTAGTGAAGAATTTCTTGGCTCACAACGTGATGGGAGATTCAGGCTCCAGGATGTCCAGAACCGTGGCTTGAGAGCATGAAAACTATAAAGAAGTCTTTTTGTCAAAATAATACTCTGAGACATTTACAGCAAGTTCTGGGGTTTAAATACCACCCTAAAACAGAACAGCATGTAGTTTTTAAACCGAAAAACAACATGTAGTTTGAAACTTAAATAAAACAACGAGGCGTCCCCTAATGGTGCACCTCAAAATCTACTAAGTACAAAACCAGATTGGTTTGTACATTATTCTCCTAATGGTAAGACTCCTAAGTAACTCGCCGTAGTGATTCCATCTGCCTCATTAAAAACCATGAGAGAAAACCCAATTGGGACAAAACTCTCTATGGGAAAAAGAGTACAAACTTCCTCACCTAAGTTACCTAGTTATCATTACCAGGAGAAGTCTTCAAGATGGAGATGTTGAAGACTTGTGCAGCTGCCAACTCGTCAACTCCTTCTGCAATGAGGGAATGAGCTTCTTTCGCCATTTCCTTAGCTCTGGAATGTGTAATCTGACCCTCTCCTTTTGGTGCTACAGCTGTTGTGCCATCCACGATCATATCATCCTCTCCCTCTTGAAAAAGATTTGTCCTCAAATTTGTATCTGCAACATAAGGAAGCAAATCAGAAACATTGAACGAATTTGATATGTTATATTTACCTTGGAGATCGATCTGGTAAGCATTGTTGTTGATCCTCTTGATGACTTCAAATGGACCATCAACTCGTGGCAGTAGCTTGCTCTTCCTCTCTTCTGGAAATCGATCTTTCCTAAGATGAATCCACACTAAATCTCCTTCAAATATCAGCTCCTTTCTTCCTTTGTTGGTGTGTTTCTGGTACTGCTCTGTCTTCTTCTCTATGTTCTCCTTGGCTTTAGCATGAATTCTCCTAACCTGTTCAGCCTTTGCTTTTCCATCTGCACTACATTTCACACTCAAAGGCAAAGAAATCAAGTCTAGAGGGGACTGTGGATTAAAGCCATAAACAATCTCAAATTTTTTCATAAAATCAAGAAGTACTAAGAGTGGAGAATTGATAAGCTTCTCTTTCAAGGCTGAAAATGCCTCTTCCTCAGCTGTTTCCCATCTGTACCCAACGTCCTTCATAATGACTTCTGTTAGTGGTGCTGCAATGGTGCTGAAGTCCTTGACAAATCTCCTATAGAAGCCAGCTAATCCATGAAAGCTCCTGACTTCTCCAACGTTTTTAGGTGTTGGCCAATCTATGATTGCTTTGATCTTCTCATCATCTACTCTAACTCCATCTGCACTAACAACAAAGCCTAAAAAGACAACCTCAGTAGTACAGAATAAACATTTAGAATAATTAGCAAAGAGAGATTGAGAGCGAAAAACATCTAGAACCATGCAGATGTGCTCTAAATGATCTCCCAAACATTTGTTGTAGATGAGTATATCATCGAAGTAGACTACTACAAACAGCCCAATGAACGGCCTGAGAGTGTGATTCATGAGATGCATGAACGTGCTGGGAGCATTTGTGAGACCAAACGGCATGACCATCCACTCATATAAGCCTTGTTTGGTCTTGAATGCAGTCTTCCACTCATCCCCTTCCCTCATTCTGATATGGTGGTAACCACTCTTCAAATCGATTTTAGAGAAGATGGTGGATCCACATAACTCATCCAGCATGTCATCAAGTCTTGGAATCGGATGTCTGTACTTCACTGTGATGTTGTTGATAGCTCTGCAGTCTACACACATCCTCCATGTCCCATCTTTCTTAGGCACTAACAACACTGGTACAACACATGCGCTTAAACTCTCACGAATATAGCCCTTACTCATCAGCTCCTCTACTTGCTTCTGAAGCTCTTTAGTCTCAAGTGGATTAGTTCTGTAAGCTGGTTTGTTTGGCAACACAGAACCAGGCACCAAATCAGTGTGATGCTCAATTCCACGAATTGGAGGCAATCCCGGTGGTATCTCTTTAGGAAAAACGTCCTCATACTCCTCTATGATCTGAATCATCTCATGTGGAAGCTCCTGTGAAGATTTAGTACACGCTAATGTCTCCTTGTACACAAACATAAAAGTAGTCATTTTTGGATCAAACAGCTTGTTAAACTCACTGTGATTGATGTACAATGAATTTGACACTTTCTCCTTCTCCTTTCTGTCCATATGCATCTGATCCTTGTAGATTTCAGCTGGTGTGAGTGGAAGAAGAGTGATTTTTCGTCCCTTGTACTCAAACACTTGCTTGTTTGTGTACCCATCATGCATCACACACCTATCATACTACCATGGTCTGCCCAACAGAACGTGACTAGACCTCATTGGCACAACATCACACAGCAACTCATCTTCATACTTCCCAATCGCCAACTTGATGAGTACTTGCTGAGAAACGGTTATAGCTCTTTTGTTGTCTAACCACTGCAGCTGATACGGTTTAGGATGTGAAGTAGTCTTAAGATTAAGCTTCTTCACCATCTCCTCACTGGCGGCATTGGTACAGCTGCCTCCATCAACAATCAAGGTGCAAACCTTATCCTCAACTACACATCTGGTGTGGAAGAGATTCTCACGTTGTTCCTTATCATCTGGATGAACCTGAATGCTCAATGCTCTGCGTGCAACAAGTAACTCTCCAACTGCTGCAGCTGCTTCTTCCTCCTCCAAATCGTCCTCTACCTCACTTTCTGAACTCTCCTGAGGCACAATCTCTCCTTCTTCTCTCAACAGAAACATCTTCTTATTAGGACAGTCTCTGGAGTAGTGTCCCATTCCTTGACACTTGAAGCATCTGACACTGCTATTAGAAGTGCCACTTCTGGTTTTAAGCTCTGTTTTGACCTCTTCTTTCACTACAAAGGCTGCAGGTCTATTATCTTTGATTGGAGCTGATTTGGTGAATTCTCTTGGCTTAGGAATACTAGAAGTGAAAGTAGACCTGCCAATTCTCCTCTTAAGTTGCGCCTCAATCAACTCAGCTTTGTGCACCACCTCCTCCACATCTTCATAATTATGCAGCTCTACCTTATCTTGCAACTCTCTGTTCAATCCCCCAAGAAAACGAGACATCACCATATCATCACTCTCCCTCAAATCAGCTCTGATCATAAGTGTCTCCAACTCCTGATAGTAATCACGAACTGATCTGGTGCCTTGTACAAGGCGTCTCAACTTGCTAAGCATCTCTCTCTGATAGTGCGCAGGCACAAACTTTCTCCTCATGTGTCTAACAAGTTCTCTCCAAGTGGTGATTGGAGGCTCTCTTTGTCTGTCTCAGATGAGTCCCAACTGCTCCCACCACAACAATGCATAGCCATTAAACTCTGAGACTGCTATCTTAACCTTGTTAAGTTCATAAGTTCCCTGCACCAGAAAATTAGACTCCATCTTCCTCTCCCAATCCAAATATGTCTCTGCGTCATTAGTGCCATGAAAAGGAGGGAAATGGATCTTAATGTTGCTCAGCTGCTGTCTCAAAGGATCATACTCACGTGCATTGCCTCTGTTTCTAGGTCTCCTTAACGTTTCACCACTATATTCTGATCTTTCACCATCTTCTGAATGCTCATGATCTGATTCCACATAAATCCTATGTCCAGCAACGTAATCAGACCGTCTTTGTGGCTGTGAGCTTCTCCTTTGATGACCAATTGTTTCTCTGTCCTTAATTGGTGATTTAAGGCGTCTAACTCTCTGCTGTCTAGAAAAAGAACCCACGTGTGCCTTTCCTTTAGCAATCCTGATTGCTTCATTAGAACTAGGAGGCTCTGATGATTCTGGCTCGGTAGCACTTTGATCATTCTTTAGCTCTCTGAATCGGTTCTCAAACTTGCTATCAAGCTGCTCTAATTGCTGAATGAGCTGAGAAGCTATTGCTTGATTGGCTTCTTTGATTTGCTGAGCCATGGCTTTGTTTAGAGCTTCCATAGCTTCAGCTGAAAGCTCCATTGTACCTGAAAGGAAGTCAAAACAGCTCACAGTAACTAGTTCTTAGACAAAAAAAAAAGAAATAAAAGCCTAAAAAAAACAAAAATCCTAATCCTACTAGGAATAGGATTTCTAACTATTCCTAACCTAAAGAGGAATTACTAAAAACCTAATCCTAAAGCAAACAGGAAAACGAAACCCTAATCCTAATTCAATAAGGAAAACAAAACCTAATCCTAATTCAATCTGGAAAACGAAATCCTAAAGCTAATTCAATAAGGAAAACGAAAATCTAACCCTAATTCACTAAGGAAAACGAAACTAAACCCTAACAAAGAATAAGAACGAAAATAACAAGAGAAAGAGAGATTAGAGTTAGAGATTTTCTCAGCCTTGGCACAAAGTTGGCTCTGATACCACTTGATGTGATTTTCCCTAGGATAGAACTCTGAAAATCAAAGCTAGAGAACTCGGAATTGAATGAAATTTGAGCAGCGGATAGATTGGAGTGTGAGAAACTCGGTTATGAGTTTTGAGCATATTTGGATGAGGGGTTTCTGAGATATGACGGCAAAGTCTCTGTGTGACAATAGAACTGATGGATTGACGTGGCATAATGGATTGGGAATAAGATGAGGACGTGATGGAAACTTGTAGGTGACGAAGATGAAGTGATGGAATGGATAGATTTATGTGATTAGATGAATTAGTGAAGAATCTCTAGGCTCACAACGTGATGGGAGATTCAGGCTCTAGGATGTCCAGAACCGTGGCTTGAGAGCATGAAAACTTTAAAGAAGTCTTTTTGTCAAAATAATACTCTGAGAAATTTACAGCAAGTTCTGGGGTTTAAATACCACCCTAAAATAGAACAGCATGTAGTTTTTAAACCTAAAAACAACATGTAGTTTGAAACATAAATAAAGCAACGAAGCGTTTAAATAAAAACAACGAGGCGTCCCCTAATGGTGCACCTCAAAATCTACTAAGTACAAAACCAGATTGGTTTGTACATTATTCTCCTAATGGTAAGACTCCTAAGTAACTCGCCGTAGTGATTCGATCTGCCTCATTAAAAACCATGAGAGAAAACCCAATTGGGACAAAACTCTCTATGGGAAAAAAGAGTACAAACTTCCTCACCTAAGTTACCTAGACTGGTGCAGCTGCCAACTCGTCAACTCCTTCTGCAATGAGGGAATGAGCTTCTTTCGCCATTTCCTTAGCTCTGGAACGTGTAATCCGACCCTCTCCTTTTGGTGCTACAGCTGTTGTGCCATCTACGATCATATCACATAGAGCAAAGAATGATTCTAGCAAATCAATAATGCTTTATGATGATGATGATAATACTGACGATGAAAACTATGGTGATAATGATGTGAAGTCACCAGTATAAATAACAATGGGACTTCTCACATTATGAATCCCATCAGACCAAATTAGACTTGCAGACGAAGGTAATTTTGGGTCTAGATTGTTGCCTGAAATAGTCACAGTGAAAGACTGTCTTCCATTCATCGACTTCATAAATAGAACACTAGGCGAGACTGAGATTTTGAGCTTAGATGCGTGATTTAAGACAACTTTTGATTTGTATGTAGAATCTCGAGTACCCACGTTGGTGACTGTTCTCTTAAAAGAAAAGGGTGAAGGAGCTACTTGATCCTAACAATTTAGCTGACATTGATGGATAGTTGAGGTTTCTAGGTAAGATTTTTTTAGTGCAAGTGACAGCTTCACCAGAGATGAGTTTCACGGTAGTTTCATTGTAGTAGTTCATACCGCAGAGGAAGGCAATGTAGTCTGTTTTGGTTATATCATAGACGAGTCCAGGGTTAGTAGCAGCTATTGGGTCTACATGGCCAGCTCCATACGCAAACTCGGTTGATACATAGTCGGTTTCAGAATTGTTCATCAACCAAGCTGTGAGAGGATTTGATTTAAAAAACTAAAGAAGAACAGAGCATGAACAAAAGTTTGTGGTTTTCTTGAGGGACAAGATATTATGTTTTTTGTTTACCTGTTGTCATAATGGCAGATTTGATCATGGAAAAATACCATTGAGGATGAAATGTCTTGATGTAGGCAGCTACGCCTGCAACGTGTGGACAAGACATTGAAGTTCCGAATTCAACAGAGTATTTCACATGTGTAGTTTCATAAAATGGTAATGTAAGTGAATTTGCAGCCAAAATTTCCAGCCTTGGTGCTCTTATGTCCGGCTGCATTTTCATTCACCAGAAAAAAAAAAGAAAAAAGGAAACATAAGAGATTAGTCTGAGTAAGCGATCGAAACCAACATCTTGATATCATATTATATTACCTTGAGAATATCAGCAATAATGATGTTTGGACCGCGACAAGAGAAGGAAAGAACTTTAGGAGCTATCTGATTAAGATTGCCTCACTTTTTAGAACAGCCGCTTCTGGGGAACTAAAGAAACAAACCTAAGAAGTTGAGTTTGAAGAGAAGCATATATACAACAACAAAACATATGCTACAACAGAGAGAAGATGACTGTTTACTTTGTGGACTTAATGTAAGAGAGCAAAGACTCAAAGTCATCTTCTTGTAAGCCAGATACAGGTATATCCTGAACCTGGGCCCAGTCTGAACCATCTTTAAGAATGGCTCCAACGGCTCCCTTTGTATGGGCTACGTAAGGAAGAAATCTAGTGCACACCAAAATCTTTCCCTTCACCAGGGATGCATCAATACATTATGGCGTCCAATCCCTGAAAAAAAACACTCTCATCGTCACCAATCAGAAATTTTTTAATATTTCTAGGTTATACGCTTTGAAGTTCGCTGAAGATCACATGGCTCGAGCGGTTAAAGACAAGCGAGAAGTTCGTGATCAGAAGCTTCTGAAGTTTGAATTTCAAATATGTGATAAGGATTATCAAGAAAGAATCTTATCAGCATATTCCAAGAAGAGGATTTTTAGTTGTAATCCTAAAAATTAGAAAACAAACAAAAAAGAGCTCTTCACCTATAAAAGAGATCTCGAGATGTAATTCAGTTTTTAAGAACTTAAGGATTGTAGTTTTAGAGATCGGCTTTTGAGATATTGCTTCTAGGTTATCGAATTGTAGAAGTAGTTTTTAGGATCGATTGTTTGCTAGAAGAATTGATCTTTAGAATTGTCTTTTGTAAAAAGGATTTCTTAATAAAAACGTAATTCTTTGTGGAATCAAAGCTGTTGGTTAATATAGTCCATTTTCAATTGGTATCAAAGTGGGTCACCGCATAACCTTGTTAAGTGTTTCAGGTGTTCGATCCTGGAGAACAAATTGGAAAATCCACAACAACAGCTGGTGGTAGTGGCTAAAACGCTCAAGCTAGATCCAGATAACTATGGACACTGGAAAGTCCAAATGGCACAAAATATTCAGGGAATAGACTCAGATGCGTGGCTTGCAGTTGAAGAAGGATGGGAACCGCTAACGATCAGAGACGAAGATGGGACACTCAAACCAAAACCCAGGAGACAATGGTCGGCTGAAGAAAAAGCTGATGCAAAATGGAACTCTAAGGCCTTATCAGCTATTTTCAGTTCATTTCACAGCAATCAGTTTAAAAGGGTGCAAGGGTGTACAAGTGCTAAAGAAGCATGGGGCATTCTTCAAGTCGGTTTTGAAAGAACGAGCAGTGTTAAAAGGACACGTATTGATATTCTCGCATCTCATTTCGAAAACATGACCATGCAAGAGGAAGAAACTATTGCTGAGTTCAGCAGTAAATTATCGTCTCTTGCACATGAAGCTCTGATTCTAGGAAACACGTACAAAGATAAGAAACTGGTAAAAAAATTTCTAAGATGCCTTCCCTCGAAGTTTCATGGACATAGGTCAGCTCTTGAGGTATCTCAAAACTCAGATACTCTCAAATTCGATCAAGTAGTAGGGATGATGCAAGCGTATGAATTGCAATTAGCTCCCAAACTGACAAACAAAGGCAAGAGTATAGCTCTAGTCATGGAAAAAGAATCAAATGAAAAGGAAGTATCTGATGACTTGGAAGAAAAAGTTGGTCTGATAGTCAAACGTTTTCTGAGAAAAGCTGAGAGAGGACAAAGAAGAGAGTATCAAACCTCTGTCAAGGTCTCATCAGACAAAGACAATCGCAAATCTGATAAGCAATGTCTCGAATGTCAAGGATATGGACACTTCAAGGCTGAATGTCCTACTGCC
>JAKUCM010000227.1:0-15989 GCA_023374145.1 Lepidium sativum | reverse complement strand
CCCATGGTAGAGTTTGTTGGTCATATGGTAAATGTAATTTCTGACCTTTGGTAGAGTTGATAGTACAATATCGTAGTGTATGGTAAAGTTATGGATGACTCTTGGTAGAGTTTGTCGGCCTCGTGGTAAATGTAATTTGTTACCTTTAGTATAATTGATAGTACAATATTGTAGTGTATGGTAAAGTTATGGATGCCCCATGGTAGAGTTTGTCGGCCGCGTGGTAAATGTAAGTTGTTACCTTTAGTAAAGTTGATTGTACAATAATGTAGTGTATGATAAAGTTACGTCTAACTCATGATAGAGTTTGTTGGTGTCGTCATACAAAGGCTAGTCTCATGAGCACTATTCTAACTACAACAACTAAGAAGCTTCTAAAGGTATTACATATGGTGTTTAGTAATGTTTAGTAGAGGTGCGTACTTACTTAGTAGAGATCGTACTATCTTGGTGGAGTTCATATTTACTTGGTAGAGTTTGTATTACTTTGTAGAGTTCATATTTACTTGATATATTTCGTATTTACTTTCTTGAGTTCATATTTACATAATAGAGTTCATATTTACTTGATGGAGTTCATACTTATTTAGTATAGTTCATACTAATATAGTCAATTTTTTGTTGTTGTTAAATTACAGACTAGGGTTGAGGAAGCTAGGCAATACAATGTGCAAGACATAGACGAAGACTAGGCTGTGGTTTCAAGATCAACATCCTCTCATTTGGTCAATTTAACTGAGATGCCATTTTTTTGCAAGAGGTTTAACGTGGAAAAAAATTCCATATGTGGATGCCATTGTTGTTGCTGAGGCATAGCAACAATCAACAATCGACCTAACTCACCCCTACTATTACACGAGCTACTTGTACAATGCCTACTCCAATCGTATAATGCCAAGGGATGCATCAATTCCTGTTCTGTTGAATGTCAGGTGTAAAGTGTGTAATCCGCCCCATGTACATAAGCAACTAGGAAGGCCAAGGAAATTTAGGATAAAAATTTGGCTCGAGTGTTCAGGGGAAGCATCACGACCAAGGAAAGTTTCCGCTTGTTACATATGTAAACCATTAGGTCACAATGCTTGTACATGTAGTGGAAACATACAATCTTGAATGTAAGCGTGTTTAGTACAGTTAGTAAACGTATGTTAGAGTTTAGACCAGTGTGGTAGAGTTCATACTTATGATAGTGTTCAGACTGATGCTGTTATGTTTTGAACCGAACATGTAATATGACATATGTTTCATTACTATTTGTAGTTGTAGAGTTTTTTTTCCTCGTAAAAATGTAATTTGTTACCTTTGATAAAGTTGATAGTACAATAATGTAGTGTATGATAAAGTTATAGATGACCCATGGTAGAGTTCATTTTCCTCGTGGAAAATGTAATTTGTTACCTTTGGTAGAGTTGTTGGTACGATAATGTAGTGTATGGTAAAGTTACATATATCCATGGTAGAGTTTGTTTTCCTCGTAGAAAATGTAATTTGTTATATTTGGTATAGTTGTTAGTACGATAATGTAGTGTATGGTAAAGTTACAGATATCCATGGTAGAGTTTGTTTTCTTCGTGCAAAATGTAATTTGTTATATTTGATAGAGTTGATAGTATGATAATATAGTGTATGCTAAAGTTACAAATGATCGATGTAGAGTTCGTTTTCCTCATGGAATGTGTTGAATAACAGCTTTTCAAACTATAAATAGTCATACTTGTTGAGAAACAAGAAAAAGTAAAAATCAAACTCTAAACATATACGAATACAAACTCTTCCAAATTATAACCTAAATTTACCAAACTATAACCCAACTCTACCAAACCCTTGCCAAACACTATTAATCAAACCCAAACAAGACTAATTCTACCACACTTAAAACAAATTCTACTACACTAACAAAAACTTGTGACGAACTCACACCTAGAAAACAATTTAGCAAGATGAGGATATAGAAATTAAGAGAAGAAGCCTGAAATCAATTCTTACAATGTTACTCAAACCCCAAAAAACGATTTTGCGAGAAGAAGATAGAAAATGATTTAGAAAGAAGAATAACTTAGCCATACCTTCGGCAATCAATGAATGTGGATACAAACGATTAGTAATGAAACAGAAGAAGAAATGGTGAGAGGAAGACGAAACAGAAGGAAGACCAAACAACAAAGAAGAAGAAATGAAAAATGGAGAAAAATAAAATAAATGGATCCGTCGCAAGGAAGAAGAAGAAAAATAAAAAAACAAAATATTTCTTAAACTTTAAAAGGATGCAAATGGTAATTGCACATTCTTTTTTTTTTCAAAACCAAAACTATTCTAATAATTTTAGCATATCTTGCTTTATTTAAGTAATTTTTTCTACAAAATATAACTTTTACATGAACTGATTCTTACTTTGTTTATTTTTTGTCAAACATAACTCTTCATAAAAAAAATTAAGTAGCTTATACATCCAGAATGAAGAATAAGTAACATATTGCTAATACAATGGAAATAAAGCAAAGATGCATACATAGGGATAGAAATCGAGTCATAATAATCCAGAAAGTCATCACTAAAAGCATGAAGGTCCTCAATCCAGCTCCCACAAAATTCTTAATGATTCTTATAAAATCGAAAAGAAGTTTTGATTTGAAGCTACAACAAGCAGATACAAGCAGACTCAAACTGCCATAGAAGCTAAGCTTCATTGTAGGCCCAAACTCACCAGAACTTGCTGAAGGCTGGAGGATACACTGTAGAGTCATCAAACTAATGCTGGTATCCATCCAGTTTGGGCATTACCGGCCGGAGGATACACCGTAGAGTTGCTGATGTCGATGAAAACAAAAGTGACAGAGGAGGATTGTTCGAAACCTCAAGTCATAGATCAAAGAAGAAGAGAGCTCATAAGTAAACATCAACAAAATGGATCAAAACGTCGGGAAGACAACGCGCTGTAAGACATGACGAGCAGGGGATAGAGCGATAAGGTTTGCCATGATTTCGCCAAAGAAAAAAGTCTTCAAGTTAAGCCATAGACATCCAAAATCGCAGAGGTGAGTGATGTTCTGGGTACAAGCGACATGATTAAGAGAAGAGACGAGCACAACAAAGCTAACAAAGCGAGCGAGAGACAAGTCAGGGGAAAAAACCTGATGCTGGTGAGCTAGGTTGCCGCCGGCGTCGAGGAGAAGAAGAAGAGAAGACGTCTCGATAAAAAACCTTATTTTTTCTTGTTCATTTTCACTTTCTTATAACAGAAAAAGTCTCACATCTAGACCAGATTTGTTCTCACAATTCATAGAAGTTCGGATTTTCTTACCACTTAAAACATTTGTAAATAACTAAAGATGTTTTTGCAGCTGGAAGGATTCCAATTCTATCAAAAAGAATAACCTTTTTAAAATTTTGATAAGTAAATTGTACTTACATGTAATGAGACTATATTATTTGAGTACTTGTGCACATATAATAAGGAATGTGCTTAAAACAATAAATATTTGATGCTTGTTGATTTTACAGACAGTCAATCGTACAAGCAAGAGACATAGTAAATACTTTTGTAGGTCATGCTTTATTTTAAGTTTTTTTTTCTAGCAATTCATACCTTATATTAAATTTGCAAGTTAGGAAAGAGGTATATTGTTTATAAAGTAATAATTACGAAAAATGTTTTAGACACTACAAAATACAAAGTAACTAATCTACCTTCTTGTTTACGACTAATCCAGTTTTTTTTTGAGAATTTTTGGTATATGCTGAAGGAAACTTTTTGAGAATAGTTTTCTAGATCTCTCATATTTTTACAGGTACTGCTAGAAAACCAGTCACTCTTATAGATTAGAAGCTATCTTTAAAATATTCGCACAATTTATAGCGCATTCAATTTTAGAGCAATGCACACTTGATTATGATCGTATTTTATTTTTTAAATATAAGTTTTTCATTTTGTCTTATGTGTTTTATGGTTTAAGTACCCAAATATTTTAAGTTTAAGTAATGATTAAAACAAATAACAAGTTAAACTAATTAATTTGCAAGTATTCATTTTTTTGTTGCAAATATTTGTTTAGGGTGGTTCAAATACAACCATCAAATACAATTGACTAACAGAATCAACAAAACAAATACATCAACAAAACAAAAAAAAAATGCTTTAATAGTATCTTTGTGCAAAACACTTTGGTATATTCTAGGTTCAAGTCTTGAAAAAATATATTATTTGTAATATGTGATTCAGTATTTGTTTAGATAGTGCGAGGTCTTCATTAATATAATGATCATTTGAAGTGTAGATATGTTAAAAATATGATATATAAGTGTTCGGCAATTACCAAGTATATTTGTGAAAAAAAAACTTAAAGAATTACCAAGTATTTAATTTGTGCACATTCTAATATTTTACTTTTTTTTATATATAAAGTCCTTATATTTTACTTTTATGTAGTTTTCAAAATTGTTTTGCGTTTGCTCCGCTATATTACCAAGTCTCTTTCCCATCTTTTGTTTTTCTTTGGACGATAAGAAGCTAGTCATAACTTTTTCTCTATTATAGTGAGACCATATCAAAGGTAATACAAAGACTTTTAGTATATAAAGTGTTAAAGTTATCAATTGGTCAATTAGTGGACCATAATTTAGTTAAGGTGATGTGAATTACGTTTACAACAAAAATTATTTTTTTCTAAAGAAAAAGTTCACATAAGACATTTTCTCCTTTAGATGTAATTCTTACACTACAAGAGAACATTAGTTTAGAGACTATATTTTACAACGTTTTTGGGACGTTGTAAAATAGGAAGGTATTTGCAACTTCTTTACGACGTTTAGAAAAAACATCGTAAATGAGTTGTAAACATACAACGAAAAAAAAACTTTGTAAACAAGTCGGTAATTTACGACTTTTTAACAACGTTTTCCCATTGCTTCAACAATTCGTTGTGAATAAGTCCCTAAGTTGCAACACTTTTACGACTTCTACAATTTACATCGAATTAACATCGAATGTCAAAGTAGGTATACACATTTTTCTTGTTACGTAAAAGGTTTAAATAAAATTTAAACTTGGAGTTATAAAGGTATTGGTAAATTTAAAATTACGTTGTTAAAACGTCACTACTTTACAACTCTTTTACGACTAAACTGTTTACAACTACTTAAGGACGTAATTTCAAATTAGATATTTATGGTTAGGTACATGTGTTGTAATTTACTCGTAATTTGCGAGAAGTTGTAAAATTATCGTTAATTTTTTCCCTATATAAGGAGGAAGGCTCTCTTCATTAATCACAACATCAAAAAATAAAAAAAAACGTGGTAGAGGAGAAAAAAAAAAACGGTTTTGGGGAAAAATCCCAAAAATGTCTTTCGGTGGAGATATTTTTGAGCAACGGAAGTGGATGTATATGCATAGAGATGCTGCCGGAATCGTGACAAAGGAGTTTATGAATGGGGCAGAAATATTCATGCACCAGGCTAGTCAAACCGAAATCATGGTTGAATCGGGTAAGATGTTCTGTCCTTGTCGGAAATGCAAAAATACGAAATTCGCCCGAGTAGAAACTGTTTGGAGTCATATATTAAATAGAGGGTTTACACCGCATTATTACATTTGGTTTCACCATGGGGAAGGTGATAGCGGTCGTGGGAATGACGAAGCAAGTAGTAGTAATTTTAGGAATGTTGATGCTAATATAGGTGAATCAAGTAATTTGCATGATGTTGGTTATCAAAATGAGATTCATGGGGTTGTAGAGCATGATAGGATGCATGAAATGGTCACAGACGCATTTCAGGAAACTAATATTGATCAACCTATAGTTGCTGAGGCACTCAATTTAGATGCAAAAAGGTTTTATGACATGCTAGATGCTGCAAACCAGCCTCTCTACGAGGGGTGTAGAGAAGGTCTGTCAAAATTATCATTGGCAGCTAAGATGATGAATATTAAAACAGAATGTAATTCATCTCAGTCATGCATGAATATGTGGACTGACTTGCTCAAAGAGTATTTGCCAGAAGACAATGTGTGTGCTGAATCATATTATGAGACGCAGAAATTGGTCTATGGTCTTGGGTTGCCGTGTGAAACCATTGATGTCTGTATAGATAATTGTATGATCTACTGGAAAGATGATGATGTGTTACAAGAATGTCGGTTCTGTAACAAGCCAAGATATAAGGCACAAGGGAGTGTGCGTAAGAAGGTTCTGTATCAACGGATGTGGTATTTGCCAATAACTGATAGATTGAAGAGGTTATATCAGTCGGAGAGGACAGCAGCTGCAATGAGATGGCATGCAGAGCATTCACAGACAGAAGGCGAGATTAATCATCCTTCAGATGCAAAGGCGTGGAAACATTTTAATACGGTACACAAAGATTTTGCTAGGAATATTAGGAATGTTTATCTTGCTCTATGCACCGATGGTTTTAGTCCGTTTGGAATGTCTGGTAGACAATATTCTTTGTGGCCAGTAATCCTCATGCCTTATAACCTTCCTCCGGGAATGTGCATGGAAAAAGAATTTTTATTCCTAAGTATACTTGTTCCTGGTCCTAATCATCCGAAAAGGTCTCTTGACGTGTTTTTGCAACCTTTGATTCATGAGCTGAAACAGTTATGGACGCATGGGGTTTGAACATATGATTGTTCTGCCCAAAAAATTTTTACGATGAAGGCGGTGCTTATGTGGATGATAAGTGACTTCCCTGCGTACGGAATGTTATCTGGTTGGACAACACATGGGAGATTGGCTTGCCCATATTGCCTTGGGAGAACAAATGCATTCCAACTGAAGCATGGTAGGAAGACGTCTTGGTTTGATTGTCATCGTCGATTTCTGCCAATTAACCATCCTTACCGAAGGAACACGACTCTATTCAGGAGTAAAGTTAAGGTTAAGGATCCCCCACCATTGTATCTATCAGGAGAGGAGATCGAAACAAATATGGATTATTATGGAGCTTTGGCCACTGCTCCTCGAGGGGGTAATTGACACGTTCCTAATAATATGCCGGATTAGTACAGACGGCATCATTATTGGCATAAGAAGAGTATATTTTGGGAGCTGCCATATTGGAAAGATTTGTTGATTCGACATAATTTGGATGTGATGCACATCGAGAAGAATTTTTTTGAGAATATCATGCATACGATTTTGAACGTGGCTGGTAGGACAAAGGATAACATGAATTCACGTTTAGACTTACCAGATATTTGTTCAAGGAGTGAGTTGCATATCAAAAGTGACGGTAAAATTCCAGTTCCGATATTTAGGTTCTCATCTGAGGCAAAAACGACATTATTCAATTGGGTGTCATCAAAGGTGAAGTTTCCTGATGGGTATGTTTCAAACCTCTCAAGATGTGTTGAGCAAGGGCAAAAGTTTACAGGGATGAAAAGTCATGATTGTCATGTGTTCATGCAACGACTACTACCCTTTGCTTTGGCGGAGTTGCTTCCAAAAATGTACATGAAGCACTTGCAGGTATTTGTTTAACATACTATAGTAATGAATATAAGCATATGTATATAACTCTTATATTGTAGGTATTGGAGCTTTTTTTAGAGATTTGAGTGCACGGACAATCACTGTAGAAGGTTTGGAACAACTTTCAACAAATATACCGCTATTGTTGTGCAACTTAGAGAAGATTTTCCCTCCTTCGTTCTTCGATGTTATGGAACATCTGCCAGGGCACCTTCCTCACAAAGCACTCCTAGCAGGACCTGTTCATTTTCGATGGATGTACCCATTTGAACGTTTTATGAAAACGCTTAAGGGCAAAGCAAAGAACCTGTCAAAAGTCGAAGGGTCAATCGTTGCTGGTAGCCTCACAGAAGAAACGTCGCATTTCACATCGTACTACTTTGCACCCACCATTCACACACGGAACAGAGCACCTAGGAGACGTCTCAGTGGAAAATTAAAAGAAGTTTGGTGGAGTAGTCCCGAAGACCGCCACGCGGCACACACATATATACTTCTGAATTGCATTGAAGTGCTTCCGTTTGAAAGGTATATATATATATGTATTGTATATAGTTAATGAAATGTGTATTACTTTAAATTAACATATTTTTATATACATGTGTAGTTTATTTGTTAGTCAGGTAAAAGAAACTATTGAAGGAATTTCAGATGCAGAAGTACTTAAGCGGAAAGATATACACTTCGCATTATGGTTGAAGGGCCAAGTAAGAGTGACTAATTCTAAATTAACATATTTGCCAACTTCTTTACATCGAAAACGTTGTAAATTCGTCCCTAAATTTACAACTCTTTCACGACATTTAGAGAGTTCCCAAATCGTTTACAACTCCACCTTTTCCCTATAAATACATCACCAATTTTGCAACATTATTTCATCATTCTCCATTCCACATTCTCTCTCTAAGGTATCACTCTCTCCCTTCTCTCTACAATTTTCATTTTTTTTGCAAATTTAGGATTTAAATTTATGTAGGTTGTTTAGAAATGATGTAGTAGGTACGGAATTTAGAATTTAGCCTTTATATATTATTTAGTAGTATCCAACGTCTAATTTACGAAACATCGTTTTGTAGGTACAAATTATGGCACCCCGGAAGAATACACGCCGTGTCCACTACAGTGACATACTGCACGGAACCGCATCATCTTCTACTTCCTCGGCTGTGCCAGAGACGCAGTCGCAGTCACATCATCAGAGTCATACACCCCCGGCTACTTCCCCAGCACCAGAAGTGGCCGTAGATCCCCCTCCGACGAATGTTGCGGTCCATCCAGACCTCTTGGTGCCGCCTGATGCACCTTACGCGCAGTACCGGGTTGAAGATATTCTCGTGGCACCAAACCGCGAGAATTTGCCGCATCTACACGTCGATCGTCCAACTGGAACCTATTGGTACATATTTAGTTTTATTTACATACTAAATTTAAGCATTTATAATTAAATAGCTAATAATATATATTAAAAAATTTTGAGGTTCGGTATTGATAGCAAAGTGGGACGTAGCATCACGGAATGCATCAAAAGCTACTTCGTAGAGGCGACTCCAAATTGGAAATCAACACCCCACTACATTCGCATAACGTGGTTCAAGATTTTTGCGGTAATATTTTTTTTCATTAATTTTTATTATTCAACATATTATAATATATATTAAATATTAATTAATTATTAAAACTACTAGCAACGTTGGAATTGGGACGTCTCTATCAATGAGACTGTCCGACATGAGTTCAACCGCAAAGCCATGAAGCGGCTTATTAACACAGCCTCGGACTGGAAAACCGAGTGGGAGGTGAAGGGAGATGCCGAGAAACCCACATTAATGACCAACGCTTGTTGGGATGGACTGAAGAATTACTGGGTAGACCCTGTAGCTGTGAGGAGAGCTGCTCAGTGTTTCGCTTCCCGGAAGACAATTGGGCCCGACGGCTTACCAGTCACAATACCGCACACTGCATGGCAAATGCCTTTTGGCGGAGTGGCATTTTTAATATTTATTAACATAAATAAATTTTTAATTAAAATTGAATTTTATTAGGCGGAAAAAACTGGACAGATTCCTACGCTTCCAGAACTCTATGCCGTAACCCATAAGAAGAAATATGGCGTCTTCGTCGATCCACGTTGTGAGCTGCTACATAGTCAAGTTGAAGCTGCGGTTCAGGAGCGTCAAACGCAGCTTTCCCAGGAATCCACCGACGGTACTCCAGTCCAATTGAGTGCTCCGGAGATCAACGCAATTTATAAGCAGGTATTAAATTAAATACTTTAATTTAAATAATATTTTTTCCCTGACAAATCTTTTTTGTAGATCGCTCCAACAAAAAAGGGACGGATTATTGGCATAGGATCCGCCCAAGATGTCCAGAGAGTCACTTCTAACTGGATTGGCGAAAACTCACTCCGTACTCAGTTGCAAGAATCTTGTGCGGAAATTGCTTCCCTAAAGCAAACGACGGATGAGAAATTCCCAGCCATGGAATCCATGATGGATATTTTGGTTGCGGGCAATCCACATGCATCTGCGGCTTTGAAGCTTAGACGTCGCAACCTCGGGATTAGGCCTACAGAGAATGTCGAGGTCGATTTAAACGAGCGGGTGGCTGAAGATCAGGACGACCGTAGCTCTGACATGTTCGACGAATTACTTCGTTAAATATTTTGTAATTTGTAATTAAATTTTGTAAAAAAATTTTAATTATATATTTTATATTATTATTTTATTTTAATTATTTCATATTTTAATTTAAATACAAAAAAATAAATTTCACAATTTTAATTAAAAAAATACATAATAAATATTAGTCCTTAAGTAGTTGTAAATTAATTTGTCTTTAATTGTAAACACTTTTCGTCTTTAAGTAGTTGTAAACAATTTCATTTTTAAGTAGTTGTAAAACTTTCGTCTTTACTTAGTTGTAAAAAAATCGACTCTAAAATGTTGTAAAAAAATCGACTCTAATTAGTTGTAAATTAAACGTTGTAAGGACGTTGCTAAGTTTACAATCAACTTACAACGTTTATATTGGCATCGACTTTACAACGTTTGCCAATATTTACGAGGTTTTTACAACTCCCCCTTTACGACGTTTTAACAACGTTTTTTTTTGCGTTGTTAACTTTTACAACGTTTTGTACCTTACGACGTGCAAGACACGACGTTTCACGCGGCGTCCCTAATACGTTGTAAAAATCCTTTACAACGTTTTAGGAACGAAAATGGGAGTTGTAAAACACATGTTCTCTTGTAGTGTTATTGTATTAAGGTCAAAAACTATGTTGTTAAATAAAATATATTACATATTATAATTTTATGGAGTCATGAAATGAATTAGCTAACAAGTTAATTGTTATAAAAAAAAAAGAGTGTATGAATTTCGCTTCAATAAAATATTATACATATAATAATAATTATTATTACATGTGTACATATTGCCAATGAAAGGAGATGATTAAGAACTGCATTGTGACTTTCAATCAAATAAAATAAAATCTTTTATAGTACTAGTAAAATAAAATAAAATATATAAAAATCTATGGATACAAAAAAAAATATTTTTTGGAAGTGTAGTTAATGTAAACATTAGCACATGATTTACGACCGGCAATTTTTTTTTCAAGTTTTATGATTATCAAATGAAGTATTAATCGATACTTAAATTTGGTAGAACTGTAGTACCCAAATTCACATGCATGGAGCATGGTGGTTGACATGACTTTATTTCAACCAAATTAACTAATTATGTCGGTGATTACATACTTATTCAAATTATCACCCAACTTATTTGGATTCAGTTTCTACGAATACTATATATATACTGTTAACAACTAGATTATGCAGTGATTGTTATTTTCTCTTTTTTATAAATGGTAATAGTTACATTGATCAATAATCGCAACCAACCATTAAAGATATAGTTCAGTTCTTTCCCATAAAATGTGGAAATTCCTGAATTATAAAAAAAGAATAAAAAGAGTATTTAACTATTGATATATAAGGATATTCCTATGTTTTGAAGTTTGAAGTGATTTTAAAATACATATACAGCTATTTTTCTTACCAACAAAATTTTCATTACTTAGTAAGCCAAAGAAAGTAAAGTAAATTATCTGATCCATTGAGTTTAGAGAATCAGCTCTAGAATATAAAAATATAAGTGATAAAATTAAATTAAAAAATATAAAAAAATGCTTAGGAGTCTTCTGAAATCTTCCATGTATTTGACGAAAACCGGTCAATTTTCAGAATAGCTACAATGTTCACTTCTAAGCTATCTGTTGCAAAATCTATTTTCAAAAAATGTAGTTGAATCATGCATACTATTGTTCTCAAATCAAATTCCAATGGCAAAACTACAGAAGGATATGTTTAATCACTTGACAATTAAGATACTATCATGTTTTTATATACATACTGCCACATTACATGTTGTTTTAGATTTTGTAGTTTTATTTTTATAAGAAAACATTTAGAAATAAATGCTAAATTGCAAAAATAGCAAAATAATATTTTGTATGATTTTGTAGATATAAAACATCGACATAGCCTTATGGCCCAAAAACACTTTTTGGATTCTAACTGAACTAGCCTATTAACAAGATTTAGAAGTGACCTAATTAAACCAGTATAAGCCCAAATGAAGTCACAACTCAAATATAAAACTATATATATTTTCAACAAGTCGAATTTTTCTTCTTCTTTTTTTTTTGATAAAATTTTTCAACAAATCAAACTTGTTAAACTAGTAGCTTCATCTGTTTAATTTAGTTTTGGGTTTCATCCAAATGTATATATACCTTTCCGCAATTTAAAAGTCAATTATAGTTTGAATTTTAAACACAGCTTATGGAAATTATGTTTCCACAGTTCTTGTGCAATTATATTTATATATACACATTTATATTTTATATTTATGAATGGATTTTACAAGTTTTTGATAGAATTTTAAAATAATATGTGTTCATATGCAAACAATAAATTTATGTTTAAGCGGCCTGAACATTTCTCCACGATAGTTGCCGCGTTGTCGTGTTTCATTTCGATATAATTTGGTATTTCTTTTTTCTGGTCGAGTAATAGAATTTGGTATTGATTAATATATAATTGAAGATTTATATAGATGATGATAATTAGTTAATTACCTAACATCGTAGTTATCGAAAGTCAATGCTTTAAGTTTACAGTAAGATAATTTATTTAGTCAAAATCAACTTTAGCCAAACATGTCGCAATTTATTTTTCCGATCATGCTTTGCAAATGTTGTGTATTGTAATCTGTATGTATATAATAGTTATCAATCAAGGATTAACTTTTCTTGATTTTTTTGCTGAACAAAACTATTTTCTCGGGTATACATATATGATTATATGAGGTTACGTAGATTATTAAATAAATATAAAAATGTAAATCAAACATATTAGGAGAATTTAAGACGATCATTTAACTATATTTAGCATTGATTTATCTTTTTGGATTAGATTAATAGTTTCTCATCTATAGTTCATTTTTTTTTAAATCCTAAACAATATCACTTACAAAAACTAAACACATATTTAAAATCAAATTATGGTGAAAAATACGAAAGATATGTTGTTAATTACTTGATTATATGCATTTCTCCAACACATTACTCTTTAATTAGATATGTTGAAAAAAACATATAATTAGATATTTAATTTTCGAGTAAGAAAGTTAAATAACAAATTCACGAAAGCAGAAATTTTTTAAAAATATTTTCCTTCAATCAAATTAATTCAATAGTCCAAGAAGATGCTCATAAATTTTTATGTTTGTAACATACAAAAAAAAAAGAGAAAGAGAGAGCAAAGTATTGATTTGATCACGTAGAAAAAATTATCTTTTGTTGAAAAACAAGGAGAAAAGAAAAGAAAACAGAAGAACCATTGTTATTTTGTATAGAGGGTAATCCTGACGAATCCGACAAATCTTACGGATATGAAAATTCATCAGAAATTACATTATTCTTAAAAGGAAAGAAAACCTTCGCTGACAAGTAGGCCAAAGAAGAGAACAAAGAGACCGGCACCAATAGACTTGCCCGGATCAATATATGTCTGAGAATAAGCACCGAGAGTCAACGCAGCTCCGATGAGTCCAATCACTAGAGATTGCAGGTTCCTTCTGCTCACACTTCTTTGTATCGGCTTTACTTTCTCCTCTTCATCTACTTCTCTCTTCTCTTCTTCTTTCTGACTCTTTCTTCTTTCTCTCACCATTTTGGACTCTTTTGATGGATTATGAAAGATTCTGATTTATGATTCTATGGTTTTGTGATTTGTGATTTTAAGTTAATGATGGAGACAAAGTTTTGGTCTTTTGGGGATTGCTTTGAGGCCTTTTGATAGACAAAAAGTCAACTCTGTATATAAGAAGAGTACGTGGTTGGTAATAGATCCAAGTTTTTTTTATTTTATTTAATTACTATTTTGTTATAAAATAACAAGTGGGAGAGTTGAAGATTAATTAGCTATAATGATGTATCATGTTTACGTTTATATATTCAAACGAAAATATATATTTGTCCTATTTAGATGATACCAAAAGACATTCACAATCACCAAATCTTTTCTAGTCAATGGAGACATAATGTTTTGATAGTTTCACTAAATAAGTTCGATATTTTTATGAAACAAATTCCAATGTATGCTTTGTTTCAATTATTGAATTATTTGTATATCCAACAAGCCCAAGTGTTCCTGCCTCTTAGAATAGAGAGTCTGAGAGTCCACTAGGCCCATTATGATTAATTAGTTAAACCAATGCTCCAACTTATAGAGTAGGGTTTGCTTGCATGTCTAGATGCAAAATTTCCTTTGTTGTTGTTGTTTCACTCATCGACAAAAATGTCTTTAAAGAAATATTGTTCAGAAACTCTCTTTTTTTTTTTCTTTTTTTT
Source organism: Lepidium sativum (assembly GCA_023374145.1). Taxonomy (NCBI): domain Eukaryota; kingdom Viridiplantae; phylum Streptophyta; class Magnoliopsida; order Brassicales; family Brassicaceae; genus Lepidium; species Lepidium sativum. The sequence continues at coordinate 1,595 of JAKUCM010000227.1, read as the reverse complement.
TTTCTGATTTTGATATTGTCCTTCAAAATAAAGGATGGTCTTCAAAATAAAAGACTATTAGAGAATAGCTTAGTCTCATATATTGATGTAAAGCTTAAACTCATTCCCATTCTACAACTGAAAATTGTTTTATAAATCATTGCTAAGTTTTCCTTTCTATAAATTAAAACTAATTATTTCGGAAAATAGACAGAAACGTCACAGTGATGTGATAAGATTGTTCATATCACAACAGAATTGATTATGAGCCAACAGGTGAAATGTTCCTGGTCAAATTGATGTTTGGATTATGATAAAGCTTCTGAAATAGAAAGATTAATTAAATATAATTTTTATAGAAAAAGAATATCTTCTATATTCTGTCTTTATACGCATCTTTACAATAATTTTTTGGGACGGATTTTATGTTTTGGTTGGTTTATGTCTACATCGTATTGTATGTATACTTTATTATCTTTCTACCATTTCATTTGGATAATTGTATTACATTAGTTTTAGAAAAATATACTAGCAATTTGATACCAAATAGTGACCAATTATTGGTGGAGAAAACCATAAGATTTCTCTCTCTCTCTCTCTCTCTCTCTCTCTCTCTCTCTCTCTCTCTCTCTCTCTCTCTCTCTCTCTCTCTCTCTCTCTCTCTCTCTCTCTCTCTCTCTCTCTCTCTTCATTTTCAATACCAATAAACAAAATTTTGGGCAGAAAACTGAAACCTTTTGATAGTTTCTGAAGTGAAATATGGATTATGTGGTATCAAAAAATGGGGGAAATAATAGAAGGAGAAGAAGAAGATTCTAAACAGATTGATTTGCCACCTGGCTTCAGATTTCATCCAACAGATGAAGAACTCATAACTTACTATCTAAGACCAAAGGTTCTAGACACTTTTTTCTCTGCTTTAGCCATTTGTGAAGTTGATTTTAATAAGGTCGAGCCTTGGGACTTGCCTTGTAAGTTATATTTCTTCTTCTTTTCTAAGTTTATATTTCTTCTGTCTTTTTATTTAGTTTCAATTACTCTCTCTTTTTGGATTTAGGGAAAGCTAAGATTGGGGAAAAAGAGTGGTATTTATTTTGTGTAAGAGAAAGGAAATACCCGACCGGTTTAAGGGCGAATCGAGCTACTAAATCTGGTTACTGGAAAGCTACCGGTAAAGATAAAGAGATTTTTAAAGAGAAATCACTTGTTGGTATGAAGAAAACATTGGTTTTCTACAAAGGAAGAGCTCCAAGAGGAATAAAAACCAATTGGATCATGCATGAATATCGCTTAGATGGCAAATATATGGTTGATAATCTCCCAAAAACATCTAAGGTAACTTATATAAATATATTGCATATACTTCTATGTTTGTTGTAAAGTGTGATATATTGTTTTGATAACGAGTTTCATACAAAAATTTACATTAATCTGCAAAAAAAAAAAAGAAGGTATTCTAAGATATATAGAAAAATGTATTTTGTTAAATGGTTAAAATCACTTCTACGGTAATTCCTAATGGAGTTCAACTCCAAAAATCATATAATTCTCATGTGATATTGTTTGGGGGTTTTAGGAGGATTTTGAACTATGAAACTTTTTTTTGTCATTTAAGA